>ONZH01013989.1:0-124232 GCA_900303285.1 Rhinella marina | reverse complement strand
CACTGACCTCATGCATGTTACGTCCTGTTGCCTTTTGAGGTCTGTATTGCTGACCCAGCGTTAGGCCTTGTGCATATGGCTGTATGGCTGTATTAAAGGGGATGTCTCATGATGGACAGTGGGGGTATATTGCTAGGATGTGCCCCCATTGTCTTATAGGTGTGAGTCCCACACCTATTACCAGAATGGAGCCCCGAAAGTGAAGGATGGCGCACTGTGCAAGCACAGCCGCCCTCCATTCATTTTTTATGGGACTGGCGAAATCTCCGTCAGCTCCATAGAAATGAATGGGAGCGGGGGCCGTGCATGCGCGGTATGCTCCCATTCATTTCTTTGGGCAGCCGGCTTGGTGGTGGCCGGACCGGGGTCCTCCAGCCACCACCGTGCGGGGCTCCGTTCTGGATATAGGTGTGGGACCTGCGCCTATAAGAAGATGGGGGGCATATCCTAGCGATATGCTTCCATTGTCCATCATGAGACAACCCCTTTAAGGGTTTTGTGCCGTACAGATCCGTAATACTGAGCACATAGAAATTTGGGCCTGTACTGTACCCCTGTGCGATTTATCCTAGCAAATTCCATTCACACGAGTAATGCAGATTGTCAGGATCTGGAAAAAACGGATGGTTTCCCATGCAAGTTTGCGATTGCGTTCAGGGTGCATGCATTTTTTTTTTACGCTTGAGAAGAAGACCTGAAGAATAACAATCTACATCTCCTGGTAAGCATCAGTGAAAAACGCATTGCATCCGGATGCCTTCCGGTTTTCAGGCAAGCCCCATTCATTTCTAAGGAGCCAAAGCTGTGTGTGAAAAAGCACAATATAGAATGTGCTGCGATTTTTATTTATTTATTTTTATTATTTATTTAATTCCCCCCCCCCCCCTTCCCTAAACGCAAAGATGATGCGTGAAAAATCCTATATAGACCCATTGGAATGAATGGGTCAGGATTCAGTCTGCATGCTGTGCGTTTGCTGCATCCATCGCATCCAGACGGAAAGCTCGCTCGTGTAAAAGAGCCCTAAAGCCCTTAGAGCACAAATCATGCTGTAGATTTTTGTATGTGATTTGGTAAAATCTCTGACGTTACTGCTTCATAAGCAGTGCAGTGTATTACAGAAGCGATCTAAAGATGGCCTGTTGAAGTCCCCCTTGTGGGACTACTAAATGATTGTAAAAAATGTTCTTTTATTAAATAAAAAAAATCTACAAGTTAAAAAATACTAGATAAAACTTGTGGAATATTTATGGAAAATTTCAGCGTGGATGAGATTTATTAAAATCGCCTTCCATTGCCTGGCACTGTATTCCACTGCGGGTTTTACCAGCAGAAACAACCCTTAAAGGGGTTGTCGGAGTTATTTTTTTGTTCTTTATATGTTTCTAACTTGTCAGGTATAACAACTTTCCCATATACTTTGTGTTTCTAAAGCTGCTGGTTTCTCAGCGTTGACTGAGGGTCACATGACCTGTGATGTCACCTTATCTCCCTGGTCTGTGATGTTTCGTGTACAAGATCAGATAAGAGTCTGTACACGAGACGTCACTGGCCACGCCCCCTTTCTTTGCCGGGCTCCTGCTATCTGCTCTCTCCCTGGATTCCTTCAGATAAAACATTAACCCCTTCAGCCAGAACACACTGAGGGCTCAAGGCTTTACAACAAACAGTAGCTGCAGCAGTGAGAGGAGACAAATGCTGGGCAAGGAGCTATAGAGGAATTGTATTGTACAAGAACAGGTAGGGAGAATTTCCTGTGTGTATCAGCAGTGTCATTGTACAGCTGGGACTTGTAGTCCTACACATACAACATGCTGCTGAGTATCCCAGCAGGCAGACATGTACTCACAGCACTTATATTCACTGCCTTTGCAGAGAAGGGGGGAGAAGGGGGGAGGGGCAGAGATTATTACTGCATGTAAACAAAGGCCAGAAGAGAACCAGGGAAATGAGGAAATATAGATTTTTTTTTTTTTGCCTAAAACTTGCTGAACTTAGTTATATATTGCTGCCCATCAGATTTACAGTGCTGTATTTTTTTTTTCCATAACTTGACCACCCCTTTAAATCTAATGCCTGTGCACCTGTCCTCATTGGCTCAGTCCTGGGATATTCCGATAACGCCATATTACAGATTTGCTGGGCGTTTTTTTCAGAGATGGAGCTCAGTTTTAAAGATTAGATGGGATTTTAAAGAAGTCTGTAATTCAGGTATTAACCTAGTGAGTGCGGCGGAGACATTGTGCTCTCCTGATACAACACTGATCCATTATATAAGAGGATTAGATCTGTTCTTTCTCATTCTGCAGATGCTTCATCTGTTGTGGGCCTACTGTGTCTATGGCCGCCGCCGCACATCCTTTTCTTTTATCTATATTGGTTCAGTGCCTGATGTTAGCCAGTATTAGGCAGGGGTAATATAATATATATATTCAGCAGTTTAATAACTTTCATTCCTGTTGGGACATTGCACCAAAGGTGCCTTTCATCCCCTTAGCTGCTCCCCGATATTCAGTGTATGAATCTGATCAGCCCGCGTGAGTGTGAATATTATCTGTATAGTGAATACTCTATAAAATTCTCTATAAAATAACAGTTTTGGATCTTTCCTTGTTTTGTGCCGTCCCTCTTTTACTCCTCTGAGAAGCGACTAGGAGTTTACATTCTGTTTCTGTTGTCTGTTCTTCAAGAGTCATTACATTTTAACCCCCCCTTTTCTTCTACGTGCCCATAGGCCTCTCTACGTGACCGTGGTTTATCAGGGGAAGTGCTCACACTGCATGCGAATTGGCGTTGCTGTTCCTTTGTCCGGAAGTGTGGTGCGTTTACGGGAAGCCATATCGATGGAGACTAAGATACCAACCGATCAGGTAAATAAAGCCACCTGCGACAGGGGATATATATGTAATATATTTTCACCTCCTATATAATATAGGGTGTGTTAAAGGGGCTATCCAAACCCTATAATGCCCCTCCACGTGCCCAGGCACCTCACACAGGTTGTACTTAAAGGGGTTGTCTCACTTCAGCAAATGGCATTTATTATGTAGAGAAAGTTAATACAGGGCGCTTACTAATGTATTGTGATTGTCCATATTGTCTCCTTTGTTCGATGGAGTCATTTTTCCATCACATTATACACTGCTCAATTCCATGGTTACGACCACCCTGCAATCCATCAGTGGTGGTCGTGCTTGTACACTGTAGGAAAAAGCTTCAGCCTCTCTTGTGGCCGGGACCTTGGGAGCGCACATAGGCTGGTGCTTTTTCCTATAGTGTTCAAGCACGACCACCGCTGATGGATTGCAGTGTGGTCATAACCATGGAAACAAGCAGTGTATAATGTGATGGAAAAATGAATGCAGCCAACAAAAGGAAGCAATATGGAGAATCACAATACATTAGTAAGTGCCTTGTATTAACTTTCTCTACATTATAAATGCCACTTACTGAAGTGAGACAACCCCTTTAACTTGCTTCCCAGCACCCGTGTTGCTTCTGATGGCTGCACGGCCAATAGCAGGCTGCGACTGGAACAAGCCTCCCTAGCATCACCCACAAGATGCAGCAGTGGCCATGCGGGCATCAGAAGCCACGTGGGTGCCAGGAAACAAGGTAAGTACAACCTGTGTGAGGAGGGGCCCGGCCATTATAGGGTTTGGATAACCCTTTTAAGCAGTCCAGAACTTGATGGGACTTGTAGTCCATAACATGGCGGGTCTTGTAGTCCATGGCACAAGAGCTAAACTGCTTATGAAGTACACAATTTTAAAGGGGGATTCAGTTTTGAAGGCCTAACCTCAATATAGGTCATCAATATCTGATGGCTCGTGGGTCCAACCCCCGACTGCGGCCTCCTCACAGCAGACCAAGCACAGAGCCCTACATAGTGCAGTGACTGTGCTTTATATTGCAGCACAGGCCCCATTCACTTGGACGAAGCTGTGTAATGAACGTGATGGGGCAGGGGTTCCGGGAGTCGGACCTCCACTGATTAGAAACCTGTGACCTATCCTGAGGATAGGCCATCAATGTTGAACTCTCAAAAAAAAAAAAACCCTTAAAATTGATGGATTTCCAACCAATAAAAATCTTAAAATGTAGTGTAATATGTCTGTTTAGATATTCTCTCCGCCATACTTTATACTGCATTAATATACAAGTTGTGTGTTACATTTGTGAACTTTAAGACAGTTAGTGTCAGTCGTTCTGTGTATATGATACTTTTTTTTTTTTAATGAAGAGGGTGTAATTGCCGTAGCGGGGGAGGTGCACGTTTTCTCTCTTTACTGTGTGCTGCCTGTGTCCGTCTTACATCTTTGCTCTCCTCTTTCTCTCTCTCTCTCACTCCAGATAGTAATAACTGAAATGTATTTTGATGGCTTCCATCGCTCCTTCTCTGACACAGATGACTTGGATGCTATCCAGGAGAGCGACTGTATATTTGCATTTGAGACTCCAGATATCTACACTTCTGATGGGATCCTAGGCCAGAGAGGTAATGAGGAGTTTGTGCAGGGCCGGCAATGTCTGTATCAGGAATCGGTAAGCTTTGGCACTACAGCTGTTGTGAAACTACAGTTCCCAGCATGCTCCATTCATTTCTATGAGAGTTCTTAGAAGAGCAAAGCCAGTATGCATGCTGGGAGATGTAGTTTCACAACAGCTGGAGTGCCGGAGGCTGGTAGCAACAAAAATGCAGTCATCCTGCAAAAATCAAGCCCTGGCACAGCTACATAGAAAGAAAAATAAAAAAGTTATGGCTCTTGGGACTTTTATTGTAGAAAAGTTGTAAAATGATATCTATTTGGTATCGGTGTAATCATAGTGACCCAGAGGATAAAGTTATTGTGTTATTTATGCCAAAAAATGAATGCTGGAAAATTTATAACAGTATTGCTGTTTTTTTCCTATCCCCCAGAAAAAGTTAATAAAATTTAACAAATAAGTTACAAGTAAATGTGCCCCAAAATGGTGCCATTAAAGGGTTATTCCCATCTTGGACAATGGGGGCATATCGCCCTCCATTCATTTGTATGGGGCTGGCGAAAATAGCTGAGTGCTGGCTCGGCTATTTCCGTCGGCTCTATACAAATGAATGGGAGCTGGGCCGCGCATGCGCAGTGCACTCCCATTCATTTCTATGTAGCCAACGGAAATAGCCGAGCCGGTGCTCGACTATTTTCGGCGGCCCCATACAAATGAATGGAGGGTGGCCGTGCATGCGCAGTGCGCCCTCCTTCACTTTCGGGGCCCCGTTCTCGATATAGGTGTGGGTCCCAGTGGTGGGACCCGCACCTATAGGACAATGGGGACATATCCTAGCGATATGCCCCCATTGTCCAAGATGGGAATAACCCTTTAAATATCACAACTTGTCCCGCAAACAACAATCCCCCGTACCCTGGTACGGCTATATCGCTGGAAAAATAAAAAAGTTAAAGGGTTTGTGTCATTATGTACAATGGAGACCTATCGCTATGATATGCCTTCATTGTCTTATAGGTGCAGGTCCCACCGCTGGGACCCGCATCTATATGGAGAATTGAGCCCCGAAAGCGAAGGAGGGCGCACTGCACGTGCGCAGCCGCCTTCCAATGATTTTGTATTGGGCCGGCGAAAATAGCCGAGTGCTGGCTCGGCTATTTCTGTCGGCTCCTTAGAAATGAATGGGAACGGTGGCCGCGCATGCGCAGTATGCTCCCATTCATTTCTATGGGGAACCGGCTATGTTGTGGCCGGACCCGAGACCTCCAGCCACCACCTTGCGGGGCTCCGTTCTGGATATAGGTGCGGGTCCCAGCACCTATAAGACAATTGAGCATATCCTAGAGATATGTCTACATTGTCTATGATGAGAAAACCCCTTTAAAGCACTGGAAGGCAATGATCAAAAAATGAAGAACTTGCCATAAGCCCTAAAAATATAAGGGGAAGGGGTTAAGTTAGAATGTGGAAATGAGAATGGCTGCAAAGTGGAGTATGTATGTGTGTGTATAACATAATAAGAATACAGGACCTCTGTGCATGTTATTAGCTGTAAGGCATGCTGGGTCATGTAGTCTCCATCTCTGTATTATGGTCCTGTAGCTACAGTCTATATGGCTAACCACAGACCAGGGGGGACTTAACGTCACAATGGGTACACGGTAAACCACTGGCGGTGGATAGACAAGTTGTCAGTGGCGACATTCTTTTATTTCTGATGCTGCACATGGTGATTGTGGTGTGAACAGGGCCTTGGTTGTCTGTCAGGCTGCTGCTATTCACATTGCTTTTTTTTTTTTGCCACAGGAGTCTGTGTGAACAATAACCAGAATTACATAAGGAATGGGATTGACCAGCATCGGTCTTCCCACTACTCTTCCGGCTCAACGCGGCTCTCTATGAATAGGTTTGGAATAGGAGATCGTATTGTAATCCTGGTGTGTAACAGGTCATACAGCGGGCAGCATGGCAAGAGGTAAGATGGGTCAGTCCAATAAGGCCTCTTTCACCCCACGTTTTGTTTTCCATTAAAGGGCATCTGTCAGCAGCTCTGCACCTATGAATCTGGCTGACTTCTTTCATGTGGCAGCTGAAGGCATCTGTGTTGGTCTCATGTTCCTATGTGCCCACATTGCTGAGAAAAATGATGTTTTAATAAATGCAAATGAGCCTCTGGGAGCAACGGGGGCGTTACCATTACACCTAGAGGCTCTGCTCTCTCTGCAACGGTCGCTCCCTCTCCACTTTGATAGGACCAGGTAGTGAAAATGTCATCACACCTGGCCCTGACCTCCTAAAGTCAAAGTGCAGAGGGTGCGGCAGTTACAGAAAGAGCAGAGCCTCTTGGTGTTAAGGCAAAAAATGGCAGGTTATAACCTCCAAACCCCACATATTTTGCTATATCGGCCCCAAAAAAAACACAACGTTTTTGAAACTGATCCAGTTTATCTAAAAATCGGTTTCTGTAAAGAAGAATAATTGTGTTGTGACTGCGCCTGATCTGTTCTGTAGTCCAATATTCCAGTCGTCTAAAGTTTTATGATGGACTTTGGATTCCTATAGGTTCGGCCAGCCATTCGTTCTACATTTAGAGAGGAACATCACATGGGACGTCCTGCAAAAAGAGATCTTGGAGAAAATGCAGTATTCCTTGCGGCCCTCAGTCTGTGTTCAGGTGAGCCGTGTCTGTGGTTTTTTATTTTTTTTTTTAAACCTGTTGTATGAAGGACATTAGGAAAAATGTCTTTCTGTCCAGAAAAATCGCCTCTCTTCCTACACCAGGCATGCTCAACCTGCGGCCCTCCGGCTGTTGCAAAACTACAACTCCCATCGTTCCCGGACAGCCTATAGCTATCAGCCTACAGAAGGACATGGTGGGAGTTGTAGTTTTACAACAGCTGGAGGGCCGCAGGACCACACATGACCCAATGGAAAAGAGTAGTCCTTTTATTTAGCGCCATTCTTGCCCGTAGGTTGCTTGTGGTACTGCAGCCGAGTCCTATTTACTTCAATGGGTCTGAGCTGCAATACTAGACAAGGCCTATGGATCCGGAATGAAAAGTCAGCCCTATATAATAATGATCCTGACATACGGCAGTTTACATTGACCATGGAGTATTCAGGTACCACCCCTGTTCAGTAGATAATAGCCTCTCATTAAAGGGGTCGTCTCACTTCAACAAATGGCATTTACTACGTAGCGAAAGTTAATACAAGTCACTTACTAATGTATTGTGATTGTCCATATTGCTTCCTTTGCTGGCTGGATTCATTTTTCCATCACATTATACACTGCTTGTTTCCATGGTTATGACCACCCTGTAATCCATCAGCGGTGGTCGTGCTTGCACACTATAGGAAAAAGTGGCGGCCGGGACCGTGAGAGCATGCATTGGCACGCACGCAGCAGTTCCTGTACCCTGCAAAAAGAGCCATGTATAATGTGATGGAAAAATGAATCCAGCCAGCAAAGGAGACAATATGGAGAATCACAATACATTAGTAAGTGCCTTGTATTAACTTTCTCTACATGATAAATGCCATTTGCTGAAGTTTTACCCTGTGTCTCAGTAGCTTTTTTGGACCTGATGTATAGGGAGAGGTACATGGGCTGTCGCAACACCACATTACACATCCTGACATTTATTAGGGATTCAGTTCTAATAATATTTTCATACTGTTGACTTGTCCTATTCGTCACGTTTGATGGCTGTGTTAACCAGGCGTTGACATCTCGTTTATGTTTTATGTACACTTTCAATGCTAGGTGTGTCCATTCAGCCTCCGGGTGGTTACAGCTGTCGGAATAACTTACCTCTTACCTCAGGAAGAAAAACCTCTGTGTCACCCCACAGTGGAAAGGTAAATCCTGACACCGATGCAGGAGAATGTGGTGGGATGCAAGCAAGGAACAGCGCGAGTGGCTGGAGCGGATGCATTGCTCTTTAGATGAGTTAGGGGCTTACACTGTCAGAAAGCTGCCGCAGTCGGGACAAGGAAGAACATTGTAATGCACCCCCTGTCCTGATTCTGCTTCTCTGAATGGAAACGTCACACTTTTAATTTAAAGGGGTTGTCCCATCACATACAATGGGGGCATATCGCTATTATATGCTCCCATTGTCTGATAGGTGCGGGTCCCACCTCTGGAACCCGCACCTACTGCAAGATCGGAGCTGGGAAATGAATGAAGGGCGCACTGTGCATGCGCAGCCGCCCTCCCTTATTTTCAATGGGGCTGGCTCAGCTACTTCTGTTGCTCCCCATTCACTTCTATGGGAGCAGAGCTTGGTGGTGGACAGACCCCGGGAAATCAGGGGTCCTCCAGCCACAGCTTTCCGCGCTCCGTTCTCCTTGTAGGTGTGGGTCCCAGAGGTGGGACCCGCACCCATCAGACAATGGGGGCATATCCTAGCGATATGCCTCCATTGTCTATGATGGGACAACCCCTTTAAGAAGACATGTCCCCCTCTTCTTGCAGGTCTGTGTTAATGAATACTTGTATTCTCCAAGAAATAATTCTGGAGCATTTTTTTTTTAGACTCTTCAGAATTCTTATTACTTGGGGAATACAAGTATTCTGTCATGAGAGCGGACAGCTCCTCTTTATCCCTTTCAGTCTGGGAGATTTTCCGTTTTTGTTTCTCTTCCTGCCTTCCCGGAGCCATACATTTTTATTTTTACGTTCTCATAGCTGTAAGAGGCCCCAAATGGGGGCGGAATTAGAAAAAAACAACAACCCACAATTCCGGCATAGTTTTACGAGTTTCCCTATGTGATAAAACTGACCTATTCTGCAGGTCAGTACGATTACAACGGAACCACATTTTTATTGTTTTTCTTGTGTTTTAATACTCAAAAAACAAAAACCCTTTGCCTCTCATCTCCATATTCTGAACCTCCCCGCCCCCCCACCATAAATTTTTTATATTTACGTCTACAGAGCTATTTGAGGGCTAATTTTTTGCACGGCAAGTTATTATTTTTTTAATACTAATTTGGAGTGTTTGATTTTTTGATGACGTTTTATTCTTTTTTTTTTTTTTTTTGACAGGTGAATTAAAAAAAAAAGGCAAATTGCCTATTTTTATTTTTTTCATTACGGCGGTCACTGTATGGGACAGTAGCATTTATTTTTAATAGTACAGGTGTTTCGGGACCTGACAGTGCAAATGGTCATTTATTTAAATATTTTTTTTTTGAGAAATGGGTCTTCTCGTCTCCTGTTCGCTCAGTTTATGCTCTTCTGGGGAATTGTACACTGCATTTTGTATGAAGTAATTCTGTTTGTTTTCAGGGCTCTCAAATCCTGTGGTATTGGCGGGGCTGCCCATGTAAAGCTGGTGGTGGAATGGGACAGAGAAACTAAAGAATAGTGAGTACAGATACATACTTCATGAAGTCTGGAAGGGGGTTTTCTCGGTAAGGAGACTGCCCATTTCCAGAAGCCCAAACATCATAGGTTGGGGAGGGGGGTCCCTGCTTTGGATCTCTGTGTTATGCCTCATTCACACCTCAGTGTTCGGTCAGTGATTTCCATCAGTGATTTTGAGCCAAAACCAGGTGCGGCTCTAAACACAAAACAGGTGCAGATCTTTCCCTTATACCTCATGTCTGTGGAGGCTCCAATCCTGGTTTTGGCTCACAATCACTGATGGAAATCACTGACGTGTGAATGAGGCTTTATCCGGAGCGCACTAACACAGGGCAGCTCCAGCTCTAGGGAGTTTGGTCTTGCCCCTTCTGAATCTGGGCATGATGAGACAACCCCTCTGGAATTTAATACCTATGAAAAGAGTGTCTGTGACTCTTTAGAATAATTTGGCTGGTGAATGTTGAATGCATATGACGGAGAGAAAATTGTTATATATTGTGGTATACATTATAATATATATTATGCTATTGTTTTCTGCAAACTACAGTATGGTACATTTTTCTAAAATGGTTTCGACCTTCGGGCACTAAACACAATATTAATAATTGCTAGAGATTGGCTGGTTTTGCACCTTGTATTTATGTGGATGGGGTTAGAAACATAGAAGATTGACGGCAGAAAAAGACCACCTGGTCCATCTAGTCTGCCCTTTTATTATCCTTTTTATTGTTATCTTAGGATAGATACATGTTAATCCCAGGCATGTTTAAAGGGTTGAGCTGCAATACCAGACCCTGTCCATAGTCAAGGGTGGCACTGTTTCTGGGTGTATAAAAGAAAACCTTTTTTCCGAATTCTTGAAGACCCCATTAAAGGCCCAGGAATTTAGGAGTGCAGGTTAGGCCATCGCTCTTTGGTCGGCAGTGGTCCAGAACACTGCACCCCTGCCAACCAGCTGTTCTGCAGTGGCTCCGGTTCCGAAACTGCCCATCTCCATCCATTATGTACTGGAAGGAGCTGTGTAGATGAGACGCCAGAGCTGCTGCAGAAGAGCTGATCGGCGGGGATGCACTGCTGATCAGATAATGATGGCCGATCCTGAGCACTTGTAAAATCCTGAACAACCCCTTTAACCACCTAACTGTTTTGCCCGAGTCCAGTTCGGGCAATGTGAAAAGCAGCTAACTGGAGGGGGGAGAGCTGCTTTAGATGGTGATATCTCCTCAATAGTAGCAGCTAGAAACATGCAACTGGTCTTGTTTGAAAGCTGTCATTCCAGGCTTTTATACAGACAGCTAAAGCCCAAGCAACAGAGGAGAAATAACTGTTAGAAATTGAGTCGGGAATAATCTGCTTTTATTTTCAGCTTCACAGCATCCCAATTTCTATCAGTGATATCTTCCCCTGTTCTGAACAGATTGTCTGAAAGCATGGAATCTCAGCTTTCAGCCAATACAAAGCCCATATCTCTAGCTGGTACCAAACCAGGGATATGAGCAGCTAAATCAGCCCCCGCCCTCCCTGTCAGTGTGGAAGAGAATGAGGGAGCAGCTGCTGACAGGTGACTATTAAGAGGCTAAAACAAATGCTTACTGATTTCTTACTGATTTCATGTACTTGCAGGGCTTGTCTCTGGTTAGCTATATGTCAAAGGATACACACTGCTCTGGGGTAGTGGGGGAGGTTATCTGCATTCTGATTGGTCTTGCTAGTTCATGTGAGGAGAGCAAAGCCTTATGGGAAGTACAGGATGGCCTCAAGGACAGGGCAAAGATCACCACAGGAAGAGCAACAGAGGCCAATTTAGGAAGGCAGCTGACAGTCCAGGCTTTCATACAAGACCAAAATGACAGCTAAAGTCCAAGCAACAGAGGAGAAATCACTGTTAGAAATCAAGTCGGGAATAATTGCAAGTAAAACCTATACTTTCAATACTTTTACTTTCAGCTGCATTCACAGCATCCTGATTTCTATCAGTGATATCTTCCTCTGTCCTGAAAATATTGCTGTCATTCTGGTATTGTCTGAAAGGTTGGAATGTCTGCTTTCAAACAAGATCAGTTGCATGTTTCTAGCTGCTACCATTCAGGAGGTAGCAGCATCTAAAGCAGCCCTCCCCCCTCCAGTTAGCTACGTTTCCCACTGCTGGAGCTCCACTCTGGCAAAACAGTTAGGGGGTTAATAAAGTTGCTTTTGTTCTCCTCCCAATTCCCTTGTGATTCTTGACGATTTCCATGTAGAAGGGAGGTTAAATACTGATCACAGGGGAAGAGATTTTTCTGGCCTTTCCTATTAGTCATCCCATTGAAAGACACTTAGATTGTTCTGTCTGCAGCCTGAAATGGCTGATGGCAGGAAGCAGTAGATTGCATTTAGCTGTAAAGCTGTTAAATAACAGGATATACAAGCGGTTAAATGTGGTGGTGATCCAGCCTGCTCCTCCTATCACATGTCACACTTGATGTCTTCAAGCAGCACAAAAACTAATGGGCACTAATGGAGCAAATTAAAATTGAGCAGAATCGGGAGCAGCTATTTGCAGACGGGATCGTCCTTGTCGTGTTTGACAATCTGTTTTGATAGCTCTGCCCGGTATAGGCTACACCTGTCTGGTTTTATTACGCCGCCTCTGAAGGATGTCTACTAACCTGTGATGTTTAAGCACAGCTCCGTAATTGCCTCAGTGACGAGCCTGTCTGAAGATACTCGAGGCCGGATCGACTTTCTGCTCTTCCTTCGAGGCGCTCCTCTGTTGCATCAGACATATTTTTACTGTACACATTACTCGGCACAATCTGCGTGCCACAGTGAAGGCGCTCAGACATGAATAAATAGGCTTACAGCCTGTATTACAACCCGGAGCTGCATTCATAATTCTGCTGCCAGAATCCATCACCTAACCTTCTCACACCTCTCACCGCTTTGCCGAGCAGGAGGATGCACCTTTTGCAGTGCATGGTCCAAAGATACCTTTCACAGTGCAAATCACCAGAGCAAGGTCTGTGCGGACAGTGAGCAAGCAGGGGGGCACTGGAAGATTTCAGCTCTGCAGTTTGCAGTGTTGTGAATTCAGCTGTAGACTATAATACAGAGTGTAACCCAGGATCAGCATCCGCGGTTACTCAGATTTTTATGCAGGCCCATTGAGACTGCAGTCACTGGGAGACTCGGTGCACAGCCAACACTACGGCCACATGGTGGCAGTTTTTCCTCGCCAAAATCCGTGACGAATCCACGGCAAAATCTGCATGTATGACGTGTGGCTTTGTCGCAAAGGGTGAAATATTCGATGCGTAAGTTGACATTTAATTCTCACTAAACCAGTCCCGAGCTCCCCCAGTGCCAGCACTTGCTCCCAACCAGTCTCTGTTCTCAAGGCTCCTGAGGCGTAGACTGCTATCATCTTGGGGGTATATCGCTAGGACCCACACCTATATCGAGAACAGAGCGGGGAGCGATGTGTCTGGAGGATCCCGGATATCCTGGGGTCCGTCCACCACCAGGCACAGTTCCCCGCTGCTCCCAAAAAAATGAATGGGAGCGCACCGCGCATGTGCGGCCACCGCTTCCATTCATTTCTATGAAGCCTTGGCTATTTTCAGTGGCCCCATAGAAATGAATGGATGGTGGCTGCGCATGCACAGTGCGCCCTCTGTTCATTTCCCCGCTCAGTTCTCAATATAGGTGCGGGTCCCCTATCAGACAATGGGGGCCTATCCGAGCGATATGCCCCCATTGTCTAAGATGAAAATAACCCTTTAAGATCACCCCTGTGCCCAGTACGTGGACGCAGCCGTCATGTGTCATGATCTGGTGAACAGAACCCGGTGGGGATACAGATAAGGTGAGTATTACTCCTTTTGGTGTTTGGAACACTGTACTCACATAATGTGATGGGAGCGCAGTAGTGGATCTCGTAGCATCGGACATCGGATCAGCAAAGCCAAGGTTAGTCCGGGAAATGTGGGCGTCACGTGGGACGTATTTCACGGACCGAACACAGTTGTCTGAAGCCGACCTAAGGAAAAAATGCAACCTACTACGGGTTGTCCAGGTTTCTATTTTTCTGAACGGAAGCTGCTTTTAGGCCCCTTTTAGACGAGCGAGTTTTCCACGCGGGTGCGATGGTGACATGAACACACAGCACCCGCACTGAATCCTGATCCTTTCATTTCTATGGGTCTGTGTACATGAGCGTATTTTTTCACGCATCAGTTCTGCGTTACGTGAAAACCGCAGCATGTTCTATATTCTGCGTCGTAGAAGTGAATGGGACTTCAGTGAAAAATGCATTGTATCCGGAAGCAAGTGCGGGTGCAATGCGTTTTACACTGATGGTTGCTAAGAGATGTTGTTTGTAAACCTTCAGTTTTTTTTTTTTATCACGCGCGTGAAAAACACATCAAAACGCATCGCACCCGCGTGGAAAAAACTGAACGCAGTCGCAGACAAAACTGACTGAACTTCCTTGCAAAATGTTGCGAGTTTCTCTGAACGCATCCGGAGCCAATCAGTCGCGCTCATGTGAAAGAGGCCTTAGAGTGTAGACAGCACCACGATCTGTGTGAAGCCGGATTTAACCCCTGATTGGCCACTGATTAGATGTTAAACAGCTAATTGTCACCATTGTAAACGTCGCCTCTGCTTAAACGAGCGCAGAGTGCTTACCTAAATGTCGATGTCACGTCAGTTCAGGCGCCAGAATGGAGCGCCAGCGTGACACAGGAGGAAACGTTTAGGCTCCAAGAGAGCGCGGCTTGACAGCTCTCGGCAAGAATCAGCCTCCCCCCTTCCTCCTTATCCCTCCTCATTTACAGCATTACCCTGAGTAATAACATGCTTGCGGGAAATCACATCTCATCAGCCGCTGTAATCCCTTTCCCTAAGAACCAGTTTTGATCTTCAGGAGCCGAGCACTGACAATCTCCTGGCGTTTTGCTTTTTCAGACGTTACGTGTGACTGCGGCAGGCAAGCGTCGGCTGCAGTGATTTCTCCCTATCGCGTGTGTTCTTGCAGAGAGCGTGTAAAATCCTGTCGCTTAACGCACGTAACCACTGAGCCACCACTTCTGTATATTTAACTGCTTAACTCTCAGCGGGGTTTTGGGAGAATTTTCATACTTTTCACGTGCTCAAAGAAAACCTGGGTTGTCAAATAAAGGAATCCTACTATACCCCCGCATACGTCACCCTCATACGCTCATTGGCGCCTTCATGCTGCTTTGTTTCAAAGTGCAATATTTTGTAAAAAAAAAAAATGCATGCAAAATGAAGGACAACGTCTCCCAAAATTATATTAAAAACAGCCTTGGCATTTCAGTGGATTAGAAGTGGCCACTTCACATTTGGGGTACCTAAAGCCCTAGCAGATTTACAGTCTGGGTTTTAGCTGGCTGTCCAAGTGGTAAGGCTGCCGAATGTCAGGGTCCAGACGGAAGGGATTTTCAGCACATGGCTAGTGCTGTGTATGAAACGGTGGTCATGTGACTGGTCATGTGATCACTGAGGCCGCTGCTGGATCCAATTAGACACAGTGCTGCCCTAATAGTGACGCTGCTCATTGTAGCTGGGCAGGTTTCTACTGTAACTAGGGTTGCAGTGGTAACCGGTTCCACGATATACCACGGTATTGGAATGCACAGTTATCAAACCGTGGGCATTTGCTTATTACCGGTAAAAGGTGACCCTGCTGAGAAACTCATCCACGCATGCGCAATTCCGCTCCGTTTCAGCTAATTAAGCACACAGCAGTAAAAAATGGCAGAGCGTGCAGATTTAACAAGTCTCTGTCCTCCTAAAAAAAAAAAAAGACTAAACTAAAGTCAGCAGTGTGGGACTACTTTGGATACCCACCAAATGCACGTGAGGATGGAAATCCAATTCGTAAGCAATGTGGTCGTAAAGTGGCAGCTAAAGGAGGGAATACCTCAAACCTGTTCTCCCATCTCCGAGAACACCACCCCACTGTGCAGCTTAAAGTAGGTGGCCTTTATCATTTTAACCCCTTGGCGACATGATAGGAGTGGACGTACCGGTACATCCTGGGCGCGAGGTAGTTCGCGCTACAGGGCGTACCGGTACGTCCTGCATGTAAACGCCCGCTGCGCAGTGCAGCGGGGTTTACATGCTGCGATGGCGGCTGTTAAACACAGCCAGCCATCCACAGTAAAGGCCTCGGGGGGAGCCGTGCTACCCCCATAATGGCGATCGCTGTGATTGGCTAGTCTGTTCAGACTAGCCAATCACAGGATACGGGGGCTGGCTGTAAGCAGCTGACACTCTGCTTCAAACGACCGGCATCGCTGCTGGCAGCGATGTCGGCCGTTTAACCCCTTCCATGCTGCGGTCCATAAGGACCACGGCATGGAAGGGTTAACAGGGAGGGCGCTCCCTCCCTCTCCCATCGGGCGCTGTAGCAGCGCTCCGATGGTGGGGCCAGTGAGAGGGAGAGAGCTCTCTCCCTCCCATCGGGACGCTGCTCTGCTGTGGCAGCGTCCCGATGGTTACCATGGCAACCGGACGCTTTCGTCCAGCTTGCCATGGTAGAGGTAAGCCTGTTCAAGCTCCTGCTAAAGGCAGGAGCTTGATCAGTCTTACAATCAGAAAATACACTGCAGTACAGTAGTAATAGTTAATTGGACAAAAAAAACTTTGCTTGTATTCTTCTTTAAGGATTAGTGTATCTTTTAATAATATATGTAACAAACTGTGATACCACGATAACCGTAATACCGCGGTATTTACTGAGACGGTTATCATACCGTGAAAATTTCATACCGTTGCAACCCTAACTGTAACAGGGACTGCTATAAAAGCCTAAACTTGTGAAAAAACATATATAAAAAGATAGAGTATCCCAGTGGTCTTTTCTGATCTTTTGAGGGGGGGGGGAAATTAATGAAGAAATCAACAATTTATAACCCACTCCCAAAAACCTTTCCCTCCACTTAATGCTGTACCCAAGTACCCGAAATTTGATGTTTTATATAGCGGTAGACGATAACGAACGAATATAAGTCTATAATAAACGTGTATTACCAGAAGTAAAGATATATAAAAAGCAACGTAGCACATTTTTTGCTAATTATTTCAAGTTTTAAGCAAAAAAAAATCTAAAAAGGGTAAGATATGTAATAAAAAAAATTAAAAAAGAAAGAAACGGAAACCAGCATTGTTTAGTAAAGGGCATCTGTCAGCAGTTTTGTACCTATGACACTGGCGGACCTGTTACATGTGCACTTGGCAGCTGAAGGCATCTGTGTTGGTCCCATGTTCATATGTGTCCGCATTGCTGAGAAAAATGATGTTTTATTATATGCAAATGAGCCTCTAGGAGCAATGGGGGCGTTACCATTACACCAGGTAGTGTAAAAGTGATCACACCTGGTCCTGACTTCAGCTAAAGTCTCGCTCTCCTCTGAGCGCTTTATTTCTAGCAGTTCTCTCCTGTACTGCGCATGTGCCGGATACTGAAGTGCACAGCGCAAGACTATAGGAGAAGTCGGCATGATCACGTTTGCACTGCCTGGTCCTGTCAAAGTGCAGAGGGCGGGGCAGTTGCAGAGAGAGCAGAGCCTCTAGGTGTAATGGTAACGCCCCTGTTGCTCCTAGAGGCTCATTTGCTTTTATTAAAACATCATTTTTCTCAGCAACACGGACACATATGAACATGGGACCAACACAGATGCCTTCAGCTGCCAAGTGTACATGTAACAGGTCAGCCAGTGTCATAGGGACATTTCACGCACTTTCCTACTTTTGAGCTCTTTATATGTTCCTCAATGGGATGACGTACATGAAGTCCAGAAAATCTCAGCCCTTGTGATCACTACCCAACAGGACATGTCATAAATGTCTACTAGATGTAGGAATGTGCTGTCTACTTCCAGGCTAAGAATAAAGGGAGTGGTGGTCATGCAAGTCTGGAGCAATCTCCCTTATCTCTTATGGGACTTATGGTCACGCATGTCCTCTTCAATCTCCAATCAGTCTCTATCTGGATGTGCGGTGGCTGGCAGTCCTCTCACCAGGTGGAATGGGAATGGGGAGACCCCTATTGTTGGAGATAGATGCAGGTCCCACTCCTGGCACTCACACCTATCAGACATTTTTGGCATATCACTTTTAAGTGGGTTGTCCGGCCCCCTCTCTCCTGCCCGATCTGACATCCAGTGTGGAGAGTCAGAACTGTCCAATGCCTAGAAAGTATTGTGCATGTGCCCATTTTAATCAATACGGCAGGTGCATCACCATGTCAGATGGCGAATGTCCTGTCAGCATCCCTACCCTGCCTGTAGCAGCGTCTCTCCATTCCTAGTGTCAGATCGGTCAGGAGAGAGGGGCTGGACAAGCCCATTCGGCATTCACCTCTGCATGGGTTTTGTATGTTCTCACCATGTTTGGCAATGAGAAGCAAACGAATATTGGATTGTGTTTTACAACGGGAGTTCCCTCCATCTTGCAGCCTTTTCGGGAACACAGAAGAGGAATACGTCCCTGACTCTGAGAGCGTCCGCCTGCAGCGGGAGCTGCACCATCAGCCGCAGTGCTGCAGCCTCTCCCAGTGTTTCCAGCTGTATACCAAAGAGGAGCAGGTTAGTGTATGGCGCCATAAAGGCCAGACTGTGTGACGTGACCTCTCATGTCAGTAATTCCTGTTGAATACCTGCCGCCTGTGCTGTATATTTTATGCTTATCCAATCCATCTGCCTGACCCGCTTGTGCCGCCTATTTGCAGCTGGCTCCCGGCAATGCCTGGCGCTGCCCTCACTGTAAACAGCTGCAACAGGGCAGCATTAAACTCAGCCTGTGGACCCTGCCCGATGTGCTTATACTACACCTGAAAAGATTTCGACAGGTAAGATGGCGTCCACTCCGCAAAGTAGAACTATCAGTCTACGTAACCATTAGCTGCTTATGGTGAAAGCTTTACTAACTTACTGACAGATCCAGCGTAGAGACTCAGAACAGTCCTGCGCTAAGTGCATGGAAATAAGTGCCAAAACCCAGTTTTGGGCTTGTGGTTCGTTTAAAGTGGTATTCCGGTATAGTCTCCTGGTGAATGTATGCGGTTCAAAGAAAGAATTCTCAATATATAGTACTTAATCACCTAACTGTTTTGCCCGAGTCCAGCTCGGGCAGTGTGAAAAGTAGCTAACTAGAGGGGGAGGGCTGCTTTAGATGCTGCTATCTCCTGAATGGTAGCAGCTAGAAACATGCAACTGGTTTTATTTGAAAGCCGACAGTCCAGGCTTTCATACAAGACCAAATGACAGCTAATGTCCAAGCAACAGAGGAGAAATCACTGTTAGAAATTGAGTCGGGAATAATCACAGGTAAAATCTGCTTTTATTTTCTCTTTTTAGCTGCATTCACAGCATTCAACAACATGTCATTATGTTATTGTCTGAAAGCCTGGAATGTCTGCTTTCAAACAAGACCAGGTGCATGTTTCTACCTGCTACAACTAAGGAGATATCACCATCTAAAACAGCCTTCTCCCCCCCCTCCAGGTAGCTACTTTTCCCACTGCTAGAGCTGGACTCTGGCAAAACAGGTAAAGGGGATTTCCAAGACTTTTTAATACTGATGACCTATCTTCTGGATAGGTCGACAGTATCTGATCAGTGGGGTCCCACACTCGGGACCCCCGTCGATCAGCTTTTTTAGAAGGCCGTGGCGCTCACAGCAGCTCCACGGCCTTCTCTCAGCTTTTCCTAGGCCAGTGATTCTTCAGTTCATTGGTCACGTGGCCTAGGTGCTGCTCAGCCTCATAGACATGAATGGGGCTGAGAGCTGAAGATGGTAAGCTGCGAGAAGGTCGCGGCACGTGCAGGAGTGCCGTTGCCTTAATAGCTGATCGTCTGGGGTTCCAGGTGTCTGACTCCTACCGATCAGTATTAGTCATGAAAAACCCTTTTAAATCTTCTCATTAGTTTCCCACATAATCACTTATCCCCTTAATTTCCAAAAATATGCAGTTTCTAACTGGCCGCGTCGGGTTTACCATCTGTAGTCCATCTTCAGCTTAGTGGTCAGGCATGCTCAGTTCCATCACACTAGGAGTTACAGGAAGAAGCAACTGGGAACTCGTGTGAGAGGCTCAGCAGTGAGGGAGCACAATATGAGGTGCACGTGAGGACGTAGCCGGGGGAATACAGAATAGATGTCAGCAATGCATGATGGGAACTGCAGTCTGCTACCCACTTAGCTTGCTAGTGAAGACATGCAGACTCTTCCTGCACCGAGGAAGAGCACACAGGGACCTAACAATGTGACAAGAGAGGTATTTATACATTTAGGATATAGTATTAGTGTTGTACTGTTGCGTTTTGTGTAACAACCCTGGTGATTTTTTTTTTTTCTTCACGTTTCTGATCCAAATGCCGGAATACCCCTTTATGACTCACTTATTGAATTTATTACACAGCTGCTATACATTGTCCTGTTGCCGATATTACGATGCTTCTGTATGTTATTTTATGGCATGTGGATGTCATAAAGGGGGGAGCAGTTTCCTAAAAAAAAAAAAATTTACCCTTGCTGGTTGCTCATTACATGGTAGCACGTTCATTTAAAAACTTTCCCTTGTGACGTGAGCTGCTCTGGTGGCTGTGAAGTTGCTCTATGATTTGTCTTTTATTAAATGGGTTTTCTTGGAGTTCAGTACTAATGGCCTCAGGATAGGTCATCAGTATCTGACTTCTGCACCCCTACCAATCAGCTGTTTGAAGAGGCCGCAGTACTCACAGCATTCCAAGAACAGCGCCGTACATTGTATATGGGCTGTGCTTGGTATTGGTACCAATTGACCCCTGAGGAAGCTGTTTGCTTTTCAGGAGACCCCTGAGGAAGCTGTTTGCTTTTCAGGAGACCCCTGAGGAAGCTGTTTGCTTTTCAGGAGACCCCTGAGGAAGCTGTTTGCTTTTCAGGAGACCCCTGAGGAAGCTGTTTGCTTTTCAGGAGACCCCTGAGGAAGCTGTTTGCTTTTCAGGAGACCCCTGAGGAAGCTGTTTGCTTTTCAGGATGTGAGCTCTGTTTGTATAGTCTTTCTGGTATTTTCCTCTAATAGAAAAGAAAACAGGCGGCTGTTGTCTGTTTGTGTGCTGTGCTGTACCCGCATCTATTGACCTGCTGTTTTTATGGAATAAAGCTGCAAGATTTATTTGCTGAGTGCCGCCTGTTTTCTTTTCTATTAGAGGATTGTATTTAGGCTCTATTTTGGGCTGATCATCATTTTTTCACCACATTTTTTGCGCGCCTGGGCGTTATGTGAACTCTGACACCGGCGGCAGTGCCGACAGCGTTCTCTATTGTATTGCTTCTTTCTAGTATTTGATGTACCACATGGCATTGGTGCCCAGGCCCACTCACGTAATGGGACTAAGCTACACATAGGCCATATGGCCTATGAATGTGACATCACTGTCCTCTTCAAATAGCTGATCGGCAGGAGGATCAGGAGTCAGCCCCTACTAATCAGATATTGATGGCTTATCCTTAGGTAAGGCCATTAATATTGATCTCCCTGAAAACCCCTTAAAACTTAAAGGGGTTCTCCGGCCATTTCACCTAATTAGTAGTTATAACTAACTCGTGGAAGGAAACTCTCTTACATAGTACTTACTCATCCTCCGATGCCACCGTCTCTGCCGAGCTTGCACCGCTGCAGACTCTTCTGCCCGGGTCCTGACCAGATGCATGCACTTTTCCTGTTCAGTGTCATTTACTACTATGCAGCTGGATGGGGCCACAGAGCATCAGAGATGGTGGTATCGGGAGAGTGGGGGTCGGTTAAAAGAGCTTCCTTCCAGAGGTTAGCTACAACTACCGATTAGGTGAAATGGAAACCCCCTTTAAATAAGACACATCTGTAAATACTTGTATTCTCCTTCATAAAGCAATTCTGCCAATTGACAACTGGGCAGCTGTCAGTGCTGACTGTGTAGGGACCCATCCCTTTCACACAGGGAATGGTAATGCCCAGTTGTCAGTTTATTCACATTTCCGTGAGGAATAACCGAGGGACAGCACAATGCAGAGATCTAAGATCAGATGCTCCAGAACTGCTTTATTATGGAAAACAGACCTGTCAGGAGATGTCCTATCATTGAGGGTTAAACACTTAGATTACTAACACAAACCTGAGATGAGCTTTGAATGTGGTCGTTGGTGTTGTCCTGTCTCTAACGCGTTCTGTCCGTGCAGGATGGGGATCGAAGGGTGAAGCTGCAGAACATGGTCCGCTTCCCATTAGTAGGATTGGATATGACACCCCATGTGGTCAAGCGCAGTCAAAGCTCTTGGAGCCTCCCATCACACTGGTCACCATGGAGACGTCCTTATGGCCTGGGGCGTGACCCTGAGGACTTCATCTATGACCTTTATGCTGTGTGCAACCACCATGGGACCATGCAGGGAGGGCACTACACAGGTATGTTTGGGCAGGGTGAAAAGTAGCTAACTGGAGGAGGGAGGGCTGCTTTAGATGGTGATATCTCCTCAATGTCAGCTGGAAACATGCATTTGGTCTTGGCGGAAAGCTGGAGTCCAGGATTTCACAGACGACCAAAATGACAGCTAAAATCCAAGTAACAGAGGAGAAATCACTGTTAGAAATCAAGTCGGGAACAATCGCCAGTAAAATCCGTTTTTACTTCCTTTTTCGGCTGCATTCACAGCATCCCGATTTCTATCAGTGATATCTTTCTCTGTCCTGAACACATTGCTGTCATTTTGGTATTGTCTGAAAGCTTGGAATGTCTGCTTTCAAACAAGACCAGTTGCATGTTTCTACCTGCTCCCCTCTGGCAAAACAGATGGTTAAAGGGGTTATCCAAGACCTATAATGCCCCCCATCCCCATATGGCCGGGTCCCTCACACAGTACGTACTTCATTCCCTGGCACAGCTGCCGCTGCATCTCCTTGTTGCGTGGGAGCGAGGTAGAAGTACAACATCTGTGAGGGGCCCGCGCACAACGGGGGGCATTGTAGCTCTTGGATAACCCCTTTAAAGGGGTATTCCAGTTAGCAAAAGTTATTTTGGGACCCCACCTCTCACAAAAACAGGGGCCCCGTGGAGCCCCCCAGAAATGGACGGACTAGCAGAGTGCAGAGCACGGCTATCTCTGGCGCTTCCATAGAAATTAATGGAACGGTGGCACGCGTTTCTGACCAGCCTTCCGTGCATTTCTGGTGGGCTCCACGGGGTCTGAGGCCCCCTATTCTTGTTACTGGTGCAGGTCCCAGCAGTAGGACCCCCGCTGATCTAATACTTATCCCCCTTGGTGTAGATTGTATATAACCCCCCCCCCCTCCTTTAGATTGAATGGAGCAAATGTCATTAATAATCTGCTTGGTGTAACCATCATGTCTGTGTCTCAGCATACTGTAAGAACTCTGTGGACGGCTTGTGGTACTGCTTCGATGACAGTGAAGTACAGTCCCTCGCAGAGGACGAAGTGTGTAAACCAACCGCCTACATCCTCTTCTACCAGCGCAGAGCGGCTGTGCCATCCTGGTCGGCGAACAGTTCTGTGGCAGGTACGTTCTCCTACAGCTTTATTCATGGATGCTTTCATTTACTGACTAGAAAGCAAACTGGACTGTCATGAGTTCAAGCACATCCTCAGAGATCTCTGTTCTTGTACGTTGCAGGTTCCACGAGCTCCTCACTATGTGATCACTGGATCTCTAGATTACCCGGCAGCCGACAGCCCAGCATTGCATCAGCGGCCTCTTCTAGGAGAACATCTCTGGCATCACTAGCGGAGTCTGTGGAGCTGACTGGGGAGAGGAGTGAGGACGATGGTGAGACATAACTGTATACTATAACGTCTTTAAGAGTAAGATGGTTCAGTGTGTGATGATTGGGCAGCAGGGTGGCTAGCGGTGGCCAAAAGAAGGACCACGTTCAGTGCCCTAAACCCTTTCAAGACCCTTCCCTCTGCTTTGCAGGGAAGCGTTCATGAAAAGACCTCCAGAGTCTGCATGACCATCTTCCTGTCAACTATGTAGTGCTGTCAGCAGTTTTCAGGGTCAGAACTGCTTACAGACTCCCTTCAAGGCCTCTCATGCACACTGCTGTTCTGTGCATTGGGGACCACAGTGCTGCAGATGGATCCAGACCCGTTCAACTTGAATGGGTTCCGTGATCCATCCGCACCACACCTTCAAGTCAATTGCTCCACATCCGTAATGCGGTGCACAAACAGCCGGGCCAATATATTGTGGACCTGCTGCATGCGGACCGCAGTATGGGCACGGCCGGATAACGGCCCTGTGCATGAGGCCTAAATAGGGCTTGATCTATCTGGTTCAGAAGAACTGCGCAAGGGCCAATGGTTTGATCACGCTTTGTGAATACATCCCAGTACGGATAATAGACTGTCCTAAAGCTCCAAGGATTGTTCCACCAGCTTTCTCGCTCCCAGTTGGCAAATCTGCTCACTTTTGCTGTAATGGAAAACTAAATTACTTTGCCATTTGGAAGACTGGAGAGCCAGAGACAGCCCCTATGTAAGCTGATTTGGTGGTGGTCATTGATTCTAACCAATACCTTTTATTTTGCTGGCTTGTATTTTGCATGCCTGGGCTTTTAATGTATTTTTCATCCCTTAGGTGGCTTCTCTTCCCGGCCATTTGTCCGCAGTGTCCAGCGCCAGAGCTCCGGCCGATCCTCCATCACCAGTCCTCTCGTCTCCAACGAGAATGGATTCAGACCGTCTTGGTCACTTGCAGCGAAACTCCACCTGCGCGCAGCCACATCCTGCCGTCACCCGTCAGACTCTCCCATACACGGGTCTTCCCTCGGGAAGATCGGCGAGGCCGACGACCACGTATCGACATCCTGTTTTGGAAGCCTTCGCAATCTCTCTGGCAGTTTCCACGATCATCTTGAAGGGGTTCGACGCGAGCATCGGGCAGCTTCCCGGGCCCCGTTGGCAGTAGCCGAATGTGGTGCTCAGAAAGATCAGGCGGTTAAGAAAACCGGAACCTCGGAACCACCAGTCAAGACCGCGGCAGAGCTGGTTAGCAGTAACCCGTTGGATCCCATAGATAACAATAACCACATCGCCTTTGTCGATCAAAGTGATTCTGTGAGTTCGTCCCCCGTCCGCGAGTCTCCGCAGAGCGAGGAAGTACAGACTAAGAAGCCTGTGACCAGTAAAGCTTCAGCCGTGACGGAAAAGGCAACACGAACCCCTGAGAAGGAGAGTAAGAAGACCACGACGGCTGCACCTAGCAGTAGTGGAAAACCTGTCTCCAAGACCAAGAAGAGTGAAGTGAAGACTCCTTCACGTCGTTCATCTACACAGCAGAAGAAAGACGCCGGGAAACCACCGGAAGCCTCCACCCCTGTGTCTCAGCCGAGGCTCAAATCCTCAAGTTCTACCCATGGAAACACCTCGTCTCCAGCACCCAAGAAACCCGCTCCTTCGTCAAGAACCTCCTCTGTATCCAGTTCATCTAGTAAGCATAGAGCACCCGAAAAGACTATTAGCAGGGAGGGATCTAAAATAAGCCTGGGCTCGGACAAAGCCTGTTCTACCAAACCCGGTAGCGCCACCCGTGCTGCAAATGCCAAGAGCAACGACCCTCCAGCAGATAGTCGGACTGTACGAAGTTCCTCCATGGCTAGCCTCCGCACACCTCAGACCGCAGCTCGGTCCAGTCTCAAGCGGGACAGCAAGTCGGAAGATAAGGGACTGAGCTTCTTTAAGTCTGCCCTGAGGCAGAAGGAGAACAGACGGTCAGCAGACTTGGGCAAGACCAGCCTGTTATCTAAGAAACCAACAGGAACCAAGGGTGTAGGTCAGGAGAAGCAAGAGTCTGCACCATCCTCGCCAACGGCCGAGGTGGCCCCGAGCCCCAAAAAGCATTCTGCCTTACCTCAGAACAAAACCAAGTCTTCCCCCGATGAAAGACAAGCCCAGTCATCTCCTGGTGGGAAAAAGACTGCTGACAAGTACCTTAAAAAATTCCCATCTTCGTCGTCAAAGCCATTGCCTAAAGCTCAGTGACCCAGGGTGCAGGGGCAGCCGTGCCACAAGTCCTGACTGCAGATCCATGCAGGAGAAGGCTGTCCCTGCCTACGCCCTTGGGAATGTATGCACTTTTTGTTTTGTTTTTTTAAAAACTTTTAGTGGGGTTGAGGGTCTTGTCCTTGTATTCTCCCAGCATTGCTTGCGCATGGAAGTTGACTTTTGTGGTGTTAAACCTGCTGGTGGAGTAAGCCATGCCCTGCCAGCCCAATGACTTGTAATTACTCGGCCCCAATCCTGCTGACCCTTGCCCGCTTTGTCCTAATTCTCCAGGGAAGAGGAGAAATGATGTTTTTTTTTCTTCTTCTGCCAACAGAATGCTGCTTTTTCTTCTCTTCCTTACCAAAGCTCGGCTGTGACTCTAGCACAGAGGAAAGTAGGAGGAAGGTTGGGTGACTTTTTACGCTAAGTGGGGGGGGGGACTCTAATCTTGGTTGAGCATTGAAGTTCTGCAAGTCTTTGGAGCACTCTTTCTCCTTCGAAGCTTCAGGCTCTTCTCCATTATATCATCTATAGGGCGGCATATTGGACCTCGGTAATCTGCTGTGGTGTTGATGTGTCTGCTCGCACTCATGCATAATCACTTGATATCATAACGGTTAATATAGAGATTAAGCTAACCAAGGCCCGGTCAGTTGGTAGACGGCCACTGCTGGTTGCCTTGGTTCATACATACCCTTCCCCCATTGTGGCGGTGTATTTTTGTTTTTTCTTTGGGAAATCCCATCATCCTTTCCACTCTCTCATGCCATACCTTCGCTCTATGCAGTCCCATTGCACTGTATACTTACCGCTATTCGATATAAAGCGCCGGTAAGCTCCCGGCCGCCGTTCCATGCACTTGATGTCCGTGAGCTTTGAAGCCGCTTCCTAGTTACTGCCCTGCAAGACTGAGGTCTCTTCCACGCGGCGCGTTTCCTGCATTACGTGCTTTGGTCGTGTGGTGACGTGTGCCCTGCAGTTTCATGTTTTCCTAGCAGACGAACTGGCTCCACGCGTCTTTCTCTCTCTCTCCTGCACCACCCCAGTGTTTAACTCCCTTCTTCGACCTCGGGAAGGATTCATGATATCCCAGGGCAGCTTTTGTAGCAGTATTCGGAGATTGCAGGCAAAGAACGGAGAAGACCATTCGTTGGAGAGGAAGATTTTCTTATACATTTCGTGTACAACAAATGACATTCCAAAAAGGTTGGCTTTTTTTCTTTTTCTCCTCCTCACGGCAGACCGCCATATCTGCCACTTCTGATTTGCCAATCACATGGTGCTGCCCCCCCCCCCCCCCCCCCCATTAGTATAGCTGTGAAGTACAATACAGTAAAACACTAAAATTCCCTTTAGATCAAGTGAACACAACGTGAATTGTTTTTGTTAGTTTTTATTGTTATTTTTTTAGCCTTTCATTGCTGCTCGGGTGAAATAGAAGAGTGGATTTTTTTCCCCCCTCTTTTTTTTTTTTTTTGTAGCACAGGCTGGAATACGACTGGACGCACGGCTGGACCTCTCCCTAGTCTTCTGTCCCTTTGCTCAGGCACTTTTTTTTTTTTGCATGGCAGTGTTTGAATGTGCACGCACTCGTAACCTATGCAAACTAATAATGGTAATTTACTCGGTGCTCTCACCTCCGACATATCTTGCGGCGTGTGTTGTGTTACTGACATGTGACGGTTGCAGGATGACGGCTTTCTGTTTGTTTTATTACTTTGCATCCCTTGCATCTGCCCTCATTACCTTACTACATTACTGCAGCCGTATTTGACCTAAGATTATCATCTTTTATGCTATTTTATATTCACCTGCAAACTCCGAGTCTGGTTGGCATGTTGGGTGGCGGAGTTCACAGCCACCCGCCTTTTGGGACAATGAGGCGCTGAACTCCTAGATCAGAGGTCAGCAACGTCTGGCACTCAAGCTGTTGTGAAACTACAACTCCCATCATCCATACTTGCTCTGCTCTTCTCAGAACTCCCATAAAAATGAATGGAGCATGCTGGGAATTGTAGTATCACAACAGCTGGAGTGCCGAAGGTTGCCGACCCTTGTCCTAGATTCTCTTAGGCGGTCAGTCTTTTTCCTAACTTGGAGGGATACAACTTTTTTCCCTCACATTTTGGAATTTCATAGTCTGTCAAATGAAGTTACAGGAAGGGCAGCTGTTTCCACCCTCCCCGTAGAGTAGCGGCAGCACATGCTTGACCCCCCCCCCCCCATCTGGTAGATCAGTGGGTGCCTAGTGGTCGGAGCCCCAACCAACTTCTAGGTGAGGAGAGCTTCATACGAATGGCACATGGAAGTCTAACAGCCCCCATTAGCTGCTGTACAGGGTATATGTAAGAGGCTCTGCTTCAGCTCCTGACCATTTTTAAGATCTCTGCGTGCTGTCAGTGAACCGGGAACATTTTTGTCCACATTCAAAGGCTGCGAAGAGCGTTCTGATACAGTGGTGCACCTGCAGCTTTTGGATATGACGAGCTTACACCCCTTAGGTATGAACCAGAGTGCTTCCGTTCACTGATGGCAAGCCGAGATCTTGAAAATGGCGAGGAAAAGTGCTGAACTTTTCATTATACGACCCTTTTTATAAAGGAAGTCCAAATGAACATTAGGGCCACCCTGGAACCATGATCAGTTAAAGGGGTGTTCCAGTTAGATTGGTATCCCCTATCCTGTTGATAGGGGATAACTATTAGATCGGTAGAGATCTTACTGCTGGGACCCCCCCACTGATCATCAGAACAGAGGCCCCGTAACCCCTGCAGCCCCTTATATGAAAGGAGCGGCCAGCTGCACATGTGCGTGGCCATTTAATTTCTATGGGAATTTCGGAGACAGTAGAGTACAGCGCTTGTTGTGTCCAGAATTCCCATAGAAATCAATGGAGAGGCTTGTCGGGCACGAGAGCGGCCGCTCCTGTTAATTTCTGGGGGCTGCAGGGGATACGGGTGCCCCATTCTTGTGATCAGTGGGGGTTCCAGCAATCTAATCGTTATCCCCTATGCTGTGATGGGGATGACTTTTATCTAACCGTAATACATCTTTAACCCCCTAACTGTTTTGCCAGAGTGGAGCTCCAGCAATGGGAAAAGTAGCTAACTGGAGGGGGGAGGGCTGCTTTAGATGCAGCTACCTCCTGAATGATAGCAACATGCAACTGATCTTGTTTGAAAGCAGACATTCCAAGCTTTCCGACAATACCAAAATGACAGCAATATGTTCAGGACAAGGAAAGATATCACTGATAGAAATCGGGATGCTGTGAATGCAGCTGAAAACCAAAGTAAAAATGTTTTTTAAGCGATTATTCCCGACTTGGGATTTCTAGCAGTGATTTCTCCTCTGTTGCTTGGACTTTAGCTGTCTTCTATGAAAGCCTGGACTGTCAGCTTTCATACAAGACCTTTTGCATGTTTCTAGCTGCTACCATTGAGGAGATATCACCATCTAAAACAGCCCTCCCCCCTCCAGTTAGCTACTTTTCACACTGCCCGAGCTGGACTTGGGCAAAACAGTTAGGTGGTTAAGGCTAGTTTCAACCATAGATTAGCCTCTGGATCTGGCATTGCTGGATACTGCCGCCTGCCCACCTGAACCCATTGAGTATAATGGGGTCCTGCAGAGATCTGGCCGCTAACCGGAAAATATGCCGGAAATCAGCTGGACAAAATCCACTGCACGCAGCGTTTTTTTGTCCGCTCGATCCCCCACATTCTCGGCAAGATGCAGGTGTGAAACTAGCCAAAGATGGATGTAAAAGTGCATGAACAAATATACAATACACAGGCGGAATTGCTATGGAATAGCTCCCGGTTTTTATTTTTTTCATTGCAAAGTGTTAAATCCGCAGCACGTCCACATCCAATTCCGGATGCAGGTTTTGTCCATGCTGTGAAATAACACCACAGGTGAATCCAGCCTCAAGGAGAAGCTTCGTTGTTTCCTGCACTTCCACATCTCCCCGTCTTGGTTTGATTGTCTTCTTTTTACACTACAGACCGGTCACTTAGCCTAAAAAGGCCGGAGAAGCCCCGAACTACCAAATGCAAACTTTATGCGAATGAGAAACAATCTAAACATAAATGAAAATCCTGAACACTAAAGAGCGGGCTGTAAAGGTTAAAGAGAATCTCCCGTTCTAATAGGCTCCACTAAATGTTATGCAGCCCGATTTGCATAGCGCGTCCTCGTTACCATCCTCCCTTGGCTTTTGGCAGCGTGGTACCGATGCCTGGGATGTTAGGCAGACTTTTTTATTTTTTTATTTTCTTGGCTTCTGATCATTGCGCTGCCCCCAGGCTTTCCAAGGCATTGCGTTGTTCCAGCTGTACAAGGTCGCACTTTCTGAGACCTTATTGATCAAATAGCTGGCGGCAGAAGATTGCGGATGTGAAACCATGTGTAAAATTCCTTCTGCCGTTCAGGTAATGGCGGGCATTGTGTCACCCGGGGCGTTTTATCGCCACGCGTTTCACATTGGATTAATGACTGAGAAATGATTTGTTTAAAGGGACTCTCCTCCTATTGTCAGCATCGTTTTTAAGGTCCAAAATTCTGTACGGATTGCTTTCTTAATTTTTTTTTTTTTTTTAAATACTTACCAGAGTGCCACTGTTCTGATACAGAGCTCCAAAGCTTCTCCATTGGTAGTTACCAGAAAAATCCCTCATACACAGGTATAATGCCTAGCTGGGCTGGATGTAATGGTATCTTTCACTTAGCGATGTATTGCTTTATTCTATATGCAAGTGAGCATTTAAGTGCAACGAGGGTGAGCCCAAGCCCCTCCGTGCACCCTTGCTCCTCTTGTTTCCTTTTGCCAGGCCCTCCCTCTCCTTGATTGGCATGGCCAGGTGAGAGGACCATGCAGGAACCTGGCCCTGTCAATCAGGAAGGAGAGGAAAGGGCTGGCAGAGGATGGAGGAGGAGCAAGGGTGCACAGTGGCTTGGGTCCTCCCTCAGTGCACCTGATTGCTCATTTGCCTATGGGTGAAAAGGACTTTTTTTCTCCACAACGAAGAAATGAAAGGTATTACATTCAGCTTAGCTACAAGGCATTGTGCCTGGTGTAACAGTGAATTTCCTGGCGACGGGCTTCCTTTTAAATGTGAATATTTTTGATACCTGCAGCCACCACTAGAGGGAGCTCAGGAGTGTACTGCATACTGTTTATACATTGAGCTCAATAATAACACTGTTGCAAGTTTCTGCCTATGGAGCTCTGAACATAATGCTGATCAATAGTGGATGTTCCCTTTAGCCCAAACCTTTTTATTTATTTTCTTTAATATTGCCAATGGTTGGAATGCAGCTTACCGTTGTGACATGAATTTTATGAAAATTAATTTTTAACTGTTCTTTTCTAAGTCCCCAAATTTACAGTGACTGATCTTGAGGCGTACAAGACAAGACGAGGGGCTGCCGCTTTTATGTTGTATGGATGCTACAGCCCCTCGTACGTGTCGCTGTCATCCTCACCATTAGACAGCAGTAGCAAAGCTTTCCATAGCAAAGTGGGAAGTTGCACAGCTTGGACTGTTTTATCTATTAGTGCCAGATCCATGCTGAGTAACAGTGCACCAGTACTACATTTGGGTGCACCGGCTGGCTGTCCATTGCATGCAGCATTTCCAACGTGTTTTGCAGTTGATTCCTACCTGGCACAACAGGGACCTCCGTGATATCATTAAAGGTTGGTTAGCAAAATGCCCTGATTAATCTGATAAGGGTACGCCGCACATGGGGTATTTTGTTGCGGAAAATCTGTCACAAATCTGCATCATTTACATGCATATTTTGCAGCAGATTTGCCCTGCGTTTCATCCTCTGCATTGCAAAGGAGGTAAAACAACAGCTTAAGGGCCCATTCAGACAGCCATAGTGCTTTTCGGATTCGCAAAATACGGATACCTGCCGTGTGCGTTCTGCAATTTGCTGGCCGCAACCATAATAGAAAATGCCTACTCTTACAAAAATAGGACAAGCTCTATATTTTCCGGGGAGCCGCTGAACAGAACTACGAATGCGGACAGCACGCGGTGTGATGTCCGTATCTTTCGCGGCCCCATTGAAATGAATGGGTCTGCACCCATTCCGCAAAATTGCGGAACGGATGCGGACTTATTCATACAGCCGTCTGAACGAGCCCTAATTGACGTGATGTGGTTTCAAACTCCGCTCCTTGTGTCAGGATATATGTGCCGCAGGTGGGTGACACTTTTTAAAAATCTTATTCACTTTGCTTTACTGGAAATGCCGAGGATTTTCCACACCCAGTTTTACAGTATAAAGCCTCAGTGAGTTGGAGATTTTATCAATTTTCAACCATACATTGCGGAAATTTTAGCCTGACATACGATGCTGATTTTAAATCCGCAGTGTACAGGGTGAAATCTGCTGCAAGTCTGCATGTAACACACGTGGATTCTGCTGCCACAGGTTACATCCTGAGTAGACATACCCTAAATGTTCATAAGATTAATCAATTAATAAGGGGTTGTCCGTTTTTTCTTTTATATTGATGACCTATCCTCAGGATAGTTCATCAATATCAGATTAGCAGGGGTGCCAGCTATTTGAAGAGAAAGCACTGCTCGTACGACATCAGAGAGGCGAGCAGGTGTCATTACAGCTCTGCCGTCCTATTGAAGTGAATGGGGACAGAGCTCACCGTTACTTCACCTGCTCACCGTTACTTCAAACAGCTGATTGGCTTGGCCGCCTGCCGATCTGATATCGATGGCCTATCCTGAGAATAGGTCATCAATAGTAAAAAGCGTTCAACTCCTTTAAAGGGGTTCACCAAGATGTAACTCTTGCCAACCTAGGTCATCAATATCAGATCCCCCACGATCAGCTGTGCGGAACCAGAACCACACGACACCCTCCACTGCGCAGGGGCTATACCAGTCACTTCAGTGGGAGATGCACAGCCACTACATAGTGGACAGAGCTGGCGCCTGGTTTCGGCACAGCGAGTCCGTTCTGATATTGATGACTTCTCCTGAGGATGGGTCACCAGTAAAGTCTCGGGGGAACCCCTTTAAATTTATCCAAGCCTTTCAGCTTTGCGTGTCAGTAGTGAGACCTGAGATGTGTATCGCCGCCGTGAAAGCTCCGTTAGAAATATATATATATTTTTCATTATTAATTTTCATGAAAATCATGCCCTCTCTTGCCCACAAGGCCGTTTCTGGTATTGCAGCTCATCCCTGTTTGGTTTAAAGGAGCTGAGCTGTAATTCCAGGCACCACCTTTGGTAACGAGTGGCGCTATTTTTGGGGCAGGGGGTGGATTATAATTTCATGAAAGCCTCACGTTGTGCTGTATAGTCATGACCTCAGTGGACCAATACTGCAGACCCCTTCTTATATCTGGCTGCCCAAGTATTACATTTCTTCTATGTTGTGTGTTTTTTTTTTTTTTTTAATTTTTGCTGCTAATAGAACAGATGAACATTCCCTTCCAAGGACATATCAAATTGGGCTGAAATCTTGTATTCAGGGCAGGAGCAGCCAGCGATCGGTGCTCTGGTCAACCGTTGACCGCTTTGGGGGGCATTAGCCACACGTGCCGGACCTCCACAGCGTGTGGCCTCTCATGGTGGCTCCACTGCCATGGTCTAGTTCCCTATCATGAGTGTGTGTGATGAGACCCCGATGCACCCCTGCCTGGAAAATGGGACACATCAGAGGTGGCACCTACGCACTACATAAAAGCCCCTCCTATGGTGCTGCGGGACTTGGTCTTGGAGGCCTACAGGTTCTCGCGCCTCCTGCCCCAGAGTGATTACGTTGTGCCATCGGACTTCTTTCGAGGACAACCCTTTACTGGAGCAGCTCCATCTCATGTGCGTGTCCGGACCCTTCTGGCTACACTGGATTTGTATATGGTTGCTTGATTCCCATGTTTTTCCTCTTTTTACGGTGTTATTACCAATTTGCCTTCTCATTTATGCAGTATATTCAAATGTGAGTTTTTTTGTTTTGTCTTTTTGTTCTTTTTTTTTTTTATTTTGTTGGATTGCAGATATCTGAAAATTGCTACCTGCGAGTCTGGGAGAGAGCGCGACGGACACGGATCGCTCACCTTCCCAGATCTCTCCTACTCTGCTCTTTTGGGAACACTGGTTCTAATATGTCGGGCCTGGTGCATGACGGTGTAACAATGCCTTTTTATTTATTTTTATGTTTTATTATGCCAGGTGTATGCACTTTTAATATGCAGAATTTATATTTTTTACGTTCAAGAATGCTTCTTTGTGGGAGACACGTTTGATAACCTGTAGTTGAAGATATTATAATGCGGAAATTAAAGCATCAAAATCAACAAAAATAAACCAGTGTCTGAGTCTTTTTTTTTTTTTTTTTTAATAGCGTTATGCTTCATCTTCCCTCTAGAGGGCGGTAATGAGTTGTGTTGTAATACAGTGCCCAATTATAGCGGAGATGTTTTAATATTAATTCATCTGTGGGCGAAAATGTATTTGTTTTAAAGAAAATATAACGCTGACAGAGGGTTGTTGCTGACTGCTCAATATTGAGGGCACAGTATTAAATGAATCTTCATTTGAATTTTTTAAGCTCTCGTCCTATCGGTGCTTGTTTTAATTTTCTTATTTTCTTTTTCTTTTCACAAGGAGGGGCAGCAGTACAGTATCTTATCTGTTCTGTAATACCGTGAGCTAAGGTGGTTTTATTGTGAACCTATCTAAAAAAAAATGTCTACTTACCGTATTTTTCGCCCTATAAGACTCCATAAGACTCACCTAGATTTAAGAGGAGGACAATAAGAAAAAAATATTTTTCATAAGACCTCAGATCAGACCAGCAATCGGACCCCTAATGTTAATAAGACTCTCAGATCCCCAATGTTAATAAGATCCTCAATCAGACCTCAGATCAGACCACCAATGTTAATCAGACCTCAGCTCACAGCCCCATTCAGACCCCCAATGTTAATAAGACCCTCAATCAGACCCCAATGTTAATAAAACCCTCAGACCTCCAATGTTAATCAGACCTCAGCTCACAGCCCCAATCAGACCCCCAATGTTCAGAAGACCCACAATCAGACCTCAGGTCAGATCCCCAATGTTAATAAGACCCTCAATCAGACCTCAGGTCAGATCCCCAATGTTAATAAGACCCTCAATCAGACCTCAGATCAGACCACCAATGTTAATCAGACCTCAGCTCACAGCCCCAGCCAGACCCCAATGTTAAGACCCTCAATCAGACCTCAGATCAGACCCCCAATGTTAATAAGACCCTCAATCAGACCTCAGATCAGACCCCCAATGTTAATAAGATCCTCAATCAGACCTCAGATCAGACCCCCAATGTTAATAAGATCCTCAATCAGACCTCAGATCAGACCCCCAATGTTAATAAGATCCTCAATCAGACCTCAGATCAGACCCCCAATGTTAATAAGATCCTCAATCAGACCTCAGATCAGACCCCCAATATAAATAAGCCCCCCCATTCAGATCTCAAATGAGACCCCATGCCACAGAGCAAATAAAATTTTAAAATCTACTTACCTCTCCTGCTCCAGATGCGCACAGTGTGAGGTCACAGAGCGCCCTCACGCTGTGCACAAGCACAGCCGACGGCAGAGGACCAGGAAGTGGTGAGTACAGAGCCTGGGGCGAGCTGCATTCACCGCTCTCCAGTCCTCCGGTACTAATGAGCTCTTCCATAATCAGGTTGGCCAACGTGGTGATGTAATACTTCACCGCTCACGCACGACCGGTTTGTTTTTTTGTTTTTTTGTTTTTTTTAAATTTTTACCACCATTCAGGGTTCATTACCACACAAGGTTTGCTGCGAATCGAATTTTCCCTAAAATTCGGATCGAAGTCCACTTGGTGGACTAGTGCCCATAGCTTTAAATCTATAGGGTGAGAAATATAGTGCGATTGGCTCCAATCTGGGGCTTCTCGACTGTTCTGAGACTACCACTCCTGGACATGCTGGGCATTGTGGTGTCACAACCTAGGTTTGAGGTCCCTAGTACAAATAGGGGCACATCAGGGATCATTCAGTTCAGCTTTACCGGGGCGTACCAGTGACATTACTCCCTTACCATGTTCTATACCGTATACATGATTACGCAGTGCAGCCACGCTGTTACATCTTTTGTTAATTTCCGTCCCTTTAAGAACCTGGCTTTCTTCACGGAGCTTATTTGATTTTCATTAAGGTCCTCAGTCTGACACCGCAGGTTCCACTTTTAGATTGTGCTTCATAACCTAAAATTATTTTTGAAAGCTTTTATCACACTAATTCCAGAAATATGATAGACTGCAGTGCGCCTTTTTCTCTCCCCTTTTGTGCTGCCTCTAACCTAATCCAATGCTCCAGAGACGAATCAAACACCGGCTTTTTCTTTTGCGCTCGTACGGTTAAAGATAAGCAATATTACGCCCCACTGCTGCACTCTACTATTTTTTTTATTTCTCAAAACGCATTAACTGATGGATTTAAATGAAGTTTCATGATGAAGGAAAGTCGAGATTAAAGCTTTATGAGTTTTGTCAGTAATGCGCACGATAATCTCAGAGCGCTCGGAAATCTTGGGTGATTTCCCATCACTGACTGGTTTGCGGGATTGCAGATGAAAAATGTGAACCTATTCCAGGTTAGTTCAGGAAATGGGATTGTAGACAATCGCTTAAACGGCATTTCCATAAGGGTTTTTGAAGAAGTGAATTTGAAAGGAATTGGAAATATAAAGGAAGGATTTAGACTTCCCCCGTCCCTGCTGGATTCACTTCTGGCTTTGGCTGATGAAAGCCCTACAGGAAAAGCTGCCTCAAGACCTGTTCTAAAAAAAACTGTGACCCTACCCTTACGATGAAGGAAATCTGTCAAAGGAATTCTCGCTCGGGCTGACTCGGGACCATCTATACTTTTATACAGTCTCATTAATTTGAATGGCCGGCATGTATAACCAGATGTGGTCCCGATTGGCTTGATCAGTAGACCACTTCTATTTAAACTCAGGCGAGGGGCTATAAATCTGACCGGACAAAGGAGGTGCATTATTGTAGCACAGAGAGTGGAACCCATCCAATGAGGATTAGACATGTATGTGAAGGTTAGAACAGTGATGGCTAACCTCTGACACTCCAGCTGTGGTGAAACTATGACTCCCAGCATGCTCCATTCAGTTCTGAGAACAGCCAAGCAAGTGTGCATCTTGGGAGTTGTAGTTTTACCACAGGTGGAGTGTCGGAGGTTAGCCATCACAGGGTTAGGATGATCATGTATATAAGTTGAATGGGGACCCTCATCCCTTTGGGTATTTTTCTTTCTGTGTCAAAAGTGGTAATGCTCCCGGTTGGCCATAATAAACCTTACTCTTCCCGAAGACTGCGTATCCTGAGTGGTATTCAACAAGTCACGTGACCAGTAAATGTTTCCATGCACTCCACATCACCACCAGTTGTTCTACTTCCCCTTCTGGCAACTACCCAGTAAGTTCTCCTCAATTAATCTCCTTCCCCTTCTTGCAGCCTTAGGCCACTTTTACACAGTCAGTATTTGGTCAGTATTTTGCATCAGTATTTGTGAGCCAAAACCAAGAGTGGGACCTACAGAGAAGAAGTATAATGGAAATATATGCGCCTTTTCTGTGTTTTGGACCCATTCCTGGTTTTGGCTTACAAATACGGATGAAAAATACTGACTAAATGCTGACCACGTGAAAGTGGCCTTATCTATAGTTCCTAGTAAGTTCTTCTGCAGATAATAATGGAACCAAGGATTCTGGAGCAGTGATAAAGTATAGTATTTGGGTGTTTACAAATCGGTCCTCACAAACAGTCTTCTCAGAGCTCCTGGTCCTTCCTGACAAGCATAGAAGGAATTTGTATAAGCTGCTGTTCAGTGAAAGGAGGATCTCTAGGACCAGCAGTCCACCAGCGCTCAGCTCATTAGGTGGATGTACACATTGCTGTGCACTTTGAACACCAGGGGGCGGCATAAGTCTGCACCCTATCGTCTTTTTCCATGCATGTAAATGGTGAGCATTCTCATATTTGTTCTCCTGGTTATGACTAATTAGTATTTACTGGAGGGACAACCCTTTCCAGAGTAATTCCAAAAGATGATATACTGTTAACTGTACCCTTTATAGAAGGAGCTTCTTACAGGGCTTGTTAAAGAAGCACTTTTTTTTTTTTAATTTTACCTATATGACTAAAGCCCCATTCACACAACAACACGGACCCGCAATAATACGGCGGCCGCCCAGCGTGTGTTCCGCACCGCATTCAAAATGCCTATACTTGTCCGTGCGTGCGGACAAGTAAAGGACATGCTTCATATTTTTCAGCGGAGCCGCGGCATGGAGCTAGCTCCGTGCAGCGGCTTCCGCTCCCATAGAGGTGAATGTGGCCGCATCTATTCCGCAATATTGCGGAATAGATACGGCCCCATTTACACAGTCGTGTGAATGGGGCCTAACTCACTACCAGTGTTCTAGCAAGTGTAATTTGTTATATATTAACTTTGCATCATCCATACATTTTCAACCTTTTCATTATGGGAACCTGGTCATGTAGCCTTGAGGAGTGCAGGTCTATAGTAGGTGAGTGTATACAGTGATTAGCTGCAGGTTTATAAACCTGCCTGTACTATCTGTGTGTGCTGACTCTCCAGTACAGTTTTATGTGATGTAGCTTCACATTGGTCTCCCTGCCTCCTGACAGGCTCAAGCCGCTTCACCTAGGAGAACATAGAGACCCTGCAGTGTGAGGGGACAGCAGGTGTGTCAATGATCTGTCATGGCTGCCCTGAGAGGACACAGTGCATGGGGTGACACTCTACCTACTATGTCGCAAAACACTACAGTCCTGTGAATGTAGCCTTATGCAGTATAATCAGTGCTAATGATTGATGTGAAAAATAAAAATCAGACATCATATAGCACATGACACTCTCTAACAAAACAGAACCAGCCCTGTACCTCACATGGATCCAAAGATCTCCCCATGCACTTCTCCAATGGTTCTGATAGATTATGTTCAGCCTGGCAACCAAGAGGGTGTGTCCTTTCTGCTGCAGCTCTCTCCCTGTCACTGCCACAACTTCTAACAGAGCATATGGCTGGAGGCAGTTGAAGATTAAGTGCTCATGCACACAGCCATTGCCATATTTGCGGTCTGCAAATTCCACATCCACAAAACACGTATTCCGTCCGTGTGCGTTCCGAATTTTGCAGAATGGAACGTCCGGCCCTCTGTAGAACTATCCTATCCTTGTCTATAGGACGGACATACGGATAGCACATGGTATGCTCACCGAATCTTGTGCAGCCCCATTGAAGTGAATGGGTCTACATCTGATCTAAAAAGGATGCGGACAAAAACAATGGTTGTGTGCATGAGCCCTAAAACTGAGCATGTTTGACCAGCTCAGTGAGACAGACAAAAAAATAAGAGAAAGAACAAACAGCAGGTGGCGCTATACAGATACATTTTATTGAATAACTCAGTAGCTGCACAAAATTTTTAATGACATGCAATTACAAAAGTATTCAGATCCAGGGGATGGTTTTAAAAATTCTGAATGTGTTTCGTGATACAACCCCTTTAAGGGGAAAGGTAATACCCAGCAGTCAATGTATTCATACATTTCCAAGAGGAATAACAGAGGGGAGGGCACAATGCACACTCCTAAGAAAATAGGCTGGAGGATTGTTATTTCATAGGGAATGTAAGCATTCATCAATACAATCAATCCCACTTGCTTTGGTCACTGAACCTCATCATTACACACAGTGAAGGCGCCGCCGCCACAGACTTCCCCGAAGGGAACAACACGATAAACTGTATTTTCCCGTAATAAAGAACGGCTGAGCAAGTGTCAGTGTACTAAATACGCTTTGGAAGCTCATTCGTTCTATTTCAGTAGATTTACAGATCTGCAGCTATGTCGTCCTTTGGGGAATAGCGTGGAAAGGGAGGATTTCTTGGGGGTCTCTCGGCCGTCATCTTGAGCATCCTCATCCCACTAAATACAACGCGTTAGAAGAAATTGGAAAACAACAAATCTCTTGGTCGCTCTGAGCCGCCCAAGCCCCCCCCCCCCCCCCGCAAGCTGCAGCCGATCAGACGGATAATCTCTTGAGAAAGGAATTACTGTCCCATGAACACCAATCTGATTAACAACTGCAAGCATGAATTACTAGCGACAAAGCTGGAACCGCTCTGCTCGCCGCCAATCTTTCCCCTACCCCCCCGGCTCACGGGGCTGGTAATAAGGCAACCTTTAATGGAGTGCGGAGGGAGTGGAGCCATGCCAGGTTCACTGCGAGGAATGGATCATCACCAGCTCCCATCTAGGAACCGGTTCACGCAATGTCTGGAGCGGAGGCGACGCTCAGTTAATCCTGAAACGACCGGCAATGCCATAAATGTGGAGGGTCTCGTAAAAAGAGGCTGTAAAGGCGATGGAACGCTTGGTCGTCAGAGGGAAGGGTCACGGAGATAAAGGCGGAAAATGTTAGGCATATCCCGGCCTAAGGCATTCTCACGATGGACCTGCGAAGCCACTTTTCTGTAACCTCTTATCTATAAAAAGCTGGTCCCCTGCGAATGCTGCCCTTTCTGTATGTCCTGACCCCCACTAAGGCTGCGTTCACACTTCAGTTATTTCCATCAGTTATTGTGAGCCAAAACCAGGTGTGGGTCTAAACACAGAACAGGAGTAGATCCTTCCATTATACCTTATCTCTGAGTAGGCTTCACTGCTGGTTTTGGATCACAATAACTGATGGAAATAACTTATCAAATAACTGAAGTGTGAACGCAGCCTAATAACCAAAGGCTGAGCTGCAGTACCAAACACTATCCAGGAAAGGTGGAAAGGTGATACAGTATATCTTTAGTTGCAGGGTGTCCACCAGTCATAAGTATTGGGGTCTAAGCCCATATATATATATATATATATATATATATATATATATATATATATATATATATATATAGTACAGACCAAAAGTTTGGACACACCTTCTCATTCAAAGAAGAGTTTTCTGTATTTTCATGACTATGAAAATTGTAGATTCACACTGAAGGCATCAAAACTATGAATTAACACATGTGGAATTATATACTTAACAAAAAAGTGTGAAACAACTGAAAATATGTCTTATATTCTAGGTTCTTCAAAGTAACCACCTTTTGCTTTGATTACTGCTTTGCACACTCTTGGCATTCTCTTGATGAGCTTCAAGAGGTAGTCACCTGAAATGGTATTCCAACAGTCTTGAAGGAGTTCCCAGAGATGCTTAGCACTTGTTGGCCCTTTTGCCTTCACTCTGCGGTCCAGCTCACCCTAAACCATCTCGATTGGGTTCAGGTCTGGTGACTGTGGAGGTCAGGTCATCTGGCGTAGCACCCCATCACTCTCCTTCTTGGTCAAATAGCCCTTACACAGCCTGGAGGTGTGTTTGGAGTCATTGTCCTGTTGATAAATAAATGATGGTCCAACTAAACGCAACTCGGATGGAATAGCATGCCGCTGCAAGATGCTGTGGTAGCCATGCTGGTTCAGTATGCCTTCAACGTAAACCCTCCCCACAAGTGGGTGTTTCCATGAGGGTTCAGGGCATTCCCAGGGGCGGGACTTATATGCTGAAATATTGTTAAGTATGATATATATAAAATACAGTGTATATATAGGGTCATTTATCAAACTGGTGTCAAGTAGAGCTGGCTTAGTTGCCCCTAGCAGCCAATCAGATTGCAGCTTTCATTTTTCAGAGCTCATTTGGAAAATAAAAGGTGGAATCTAATTGGTTGCTATGGGCAACTGAGACAGTTTTGCTTTAAACTATTTGATAAATCTCCCTCATAGACATTGCTGGTGCAAAGTAGAACTGGCTCAGTTGCCCATAGCAGCCAATCAGATTCCACCTTTCATTTTCCAAAGGAGTTGTCAAAAATGAAAGGTTGCTATCAAATAATGTAAGTGTAAAGGAAAACTGGCATAGTTGCCCATAACAACCAATTAGATTCCACCTTTCATTTTCCAAAGGAGCTCTGAAAATGAAAGCTGCAATCTGATTGGTTGCTATGGACAACTAAGCCAGATTTCCTTTTCACCAGTTTTGCTATATCTCCCCGACAGTATATATAATGAAGGGGACTGATCAAACTGGTGTAAAGAAAAACTGGCTCAGTTGCCCATAGCAACCAATCAGATTCCACCTTACATTTTTCAGAGCTTCTTTGGAAAATGAAAGGTGTAATCTGATTGGTTGCTATGGGCAGTTTTCCTTTACACCAGTTTTGATAAATCTCCCCCAATGCCTGTATGTCTCTGCATAGTCGCACCCATTCGTGATGATAATTTTAATTAATCACTTTAATATAATCTGGAGATAGCGGAGGATGAGGATGTAGTACAGACGTGAGAGTCGGCCCCTGGAGGGCCGCTGTCAATGTGTTGAAGGGTGTAACGTTCATGACATGTTAGCGGGGGGAATATTTATGAGCTGTGATCCTCTGAGCCCTGTCTCGGCTCTCCCGCTCTGAACACATTCAGTACTCATTGTGAAGTGCCCTGTATGGGATGATTACAGCACTGCTCGGGTATAGCCCGGCGTATATGCCCTATAGAAACCTGACATAAGTTAAATTTGAAACCTATGCCAAGCCCTAGCTGTCCTACATTTCAGCTGGACCTCCCGAAATGCTCCAAGAGGTGCGCGCCTGCTAATCATTTGGCGCATATTAAACTAGCAGACTATATACTGCGATGGTGTATGAAAGATTGGCCCTGGTTAATTTCTCCCTTCTTTGTGCCAGAGCTGTGTGCCAAAATTCTAGCGCAATATTGGCTCACAGTGCCGCCTCTTAGGCCACCCCCTTTTCCAAAAAAGCCGCATGCGTCACAAAAGTTTCGCCAGAATTCTTGCACGTTTTCATTAGTAAATCTGCCCCATTGTGACAACACGTACAATCCAACCATGATGGGCGTTTTGTGACGTCCGCAAGGTCGCTTTTAGCTATAGGCTAGGGCGTCGCCTGTGAATCAGTAAGGCCTCATGACCATATTTATTTTGGGGTCCACAAATTGCAGATCTGCAAAATACAAATGTCGTCCATGTTGCATCCACATTTTTTGCAGCCCCTTTGACTTCAATGGGTCATCGGTCTGAATTTTGCGGCCAAGTATAGGACATGTTCTATCCATTTGCGGAACAGAACATACGGAACATACAGATGCAGAAAACATATGAATCATCCATATGTCCGTTCCGTAAAAAGATGTCTTCATTAGTTTAATCAGAGCCCACTGCAGCCGCGCGGTACTGGAACGCAGCAAGGCCGTGCCATGTGGTCTTACCCTAAGAATTGTGGGATCTCTGTAAACAACTTCAATGTTCTCGAAGGGAAAAAAGTAACCAGCCACGCTGCGACCATGGTTAAAAGATCCCACCGCGTGGTATTCTTTGTGATGGCAAAAAGTTGCGCTCTGACTCCATATAACTGCGAACCCCTAGGTCAGGGATCAGCAACCTCCGGCAATGCAGCTGTTCTGGAACTACAACTCCCAGAATCCTCCTTTCACTTCTATGGGAGTTACAAGGACAGCCGAGTAAGTGTCCATGCTGGGAGTTGTAGTTTCACAGCAGCCGGAGTGCTGAAGGTTACTGATCCGTGCTGTAGGCTTAATCTTGTGTGTGTCGGGCTCCATAGAAGGTTTTGATTGTGAACTGGTCCTGCTGTGGATGTTCACCCGCTTTGGCGTACAGCGCGTCGTTCCCCAGTGGACCTCGGATCACGCAAGTTATCGGGCTGGTCTCTTGTTAAACTGATTTATTTTTATTAGTTGGTGAGGAGGACGTTTTCTGAGGATTCTTTCAGCTGCTGTTCGGAGGCATCTCAGGAAGTAGATCGATAAGAATTGATTTTGCTGAAGTCCTGGGGAGCACGTTTAATAATCTCATTTAGAGGTTGTGAAAAAAACATTTGATTCAGAGGCCTCTCTCCTGTATGGATAAAGCCGGTACAATAATGCTGGGGGCTAATAAAATACCAGAAATCCCAAGCAGTGTCACAAAAACCCCTTCAGATACCAAGAAGAAGCCTGCTCTGACGGAAATGGTTTCCAATGACGGCCATCGAAGCAATGCACACCTCCCAACTTTGTAAAGAGACAAAGAGGGACGTATTGTGCGGCGCGCGTTTTCAGCACTAGGCCACGCCCCTAACTCCACCCACTATAAGCTAATCACTCAGTCCCCTTACTGTACGGGGATAATAAACACAGTGATGTCACCGTACAGGGATAATAAACACAGTGATGTCACCGTACAGGGATAATAACCACAGCGATGTCACAGTACAGAGATAATAAACACAGCGATGTCACCGTACAGAGATAATAAACACAGCGATGTCACCGTACAGGGATAATAAACACAGTGATGTCATCGTACAGGGATAATAAACACAGTGATGTCACAGTACAGGGATAATAAACACAGTGATGTCACAGTACAGAGATAATAAACACAGTGATGTCACCGTACAGGGATAATAAACACAGTTAATAAACACAGTGATGTCACAGTACAGGGATAATAAACACAGTGATGTCACCGTACAGGGATAATAAACGCAGTGATGTCACCGTACAGGGATAATAAACACAGTTATGTCACAGTACAGGGATAATAAACACAGTTATGTCACAGTACAGGGATAATAAACACAGTGATGTCACAGTACAGGGATAATAAACACAGTGATGTCACTGTACAGGGATAATAACCACAGTGATGTCACAGTACAGGGATAATAAACACAGCGATGTCACCGTACAGGGATAATAACCACAGTGATGTCACCGTACAGGGATAATAACCACAGCGATGTCACAGTATAGGGATAATAAACACAGCGATGTCACCGTACAGGAATAATAACCACAGCGATGTCACCGTACAGGGATAATAAACACAGTGATGTCACAGTACAGAGATAATAACCACAGTGATGTCACAGTACAGGGATAATAACCACAGTGATGTCACAGTACAAGGATATTAAACACAGTGATGTCACAGTACAGGGATAATAAACACAGTGATGTCACAGTACAGGGATAATAAACACAGTGATGTCACAGTACAGGGATATTAAACACAGTGATGTCACAGTACAGGGATAATAAACACAGTGATGTCAGAGTACAGGGATAATAAACACAGTGCAGTCGCCTCACAGAAAGTTAAAAAAAAAATAAAAACGTTATACTTACCTTTTTTTTCTAGCTGTAGAATCACCAGCAGGAGATCTTCTTCTCTTGTCTAGAGGGGGCGGAGCCAATGCTGACTGACGGCTGGCCCCGCACCCCGCCCAGACATGAGGCAGAAGGTACAGAGTGAGCTGGAGGGGGGGAGTGTAGGGTGGCAAGGGGGGACTCGGAGGTTGAAAGAAGGATGAAAGAAGCAGGCAGCCGATTCCGGCTGTCTGCTTCTTCCAACAGGCAACTGTCTCTGCATCCTATGGACGCAGAGACAGCTGCCAGAGACCGGGACATAGCTCCCCCGTACCGGGACAGCCACTGCAATCCGGGACTGTCCCGCTGGATCCGGGACGGTTGGGAGGTATGGATGCAGTAATAAAATGGCGGTAACCCCTTTCCATATGCCCCATTAGAGCACATGGATCATAGAGGGGGGTCTCTGGCTCAGGATCTGTCTCCATGGTGGACTCAATGTGACACATGAGCAGTGGTGCACCACCAATGAGGCCAGGTGAGGCAATCGCCTTAGGCAGCACCAGGTAGGGGCAAGGGAGGAAGTCAGCGGAAGGGCCATGGGCAATGAGCGCTTTCATTGTGGCAAAGGGGTTAGGTTAAGAAATTGGCATTGGAAGGGGGGGGTGTCGTTTCAGTTTTCGCGCCTCAGGCAGCAGAAAGGATCAGTGCACCTTTGCCCAGGAGCACCCACAGGGGTTTCAAGGGACTCAGAAAGGACAGCCTGTTCTATTGGTTAGTTGACTTTGAATCAATCTTTCGAAGGCCTAAAATCATGTTTTTCTAACCACTTACAGCCGGAGCAATTCCTGCGCTGTAACAGTATAGCGGCTCAAGCTAACTACTATATACTGTTACTAGGCAGGAGTTAAATGGGTTGTCTCATCTCAGACAATGGGGGCATGTCGCTAGGATATGCCCCCATTGTCTGATAGGTGCGGGTCCCACCACTATATGGAGAACGTAGCCCCGAAATTGATGGAGGTCGCACTGTGCATGCACAGTCGCCCTCCATTCATTTTCTATTGGGCCACCAAAAATAACCAACCGCTGTATCGGTTATTTCCGTGGGGCCCATAGAAGTGAATGGGAGCGGCGGACTTTTATGGGGAGAGAGCTTGGTGGTGGAGGGACCGGAGTCCTCCAGCCACCTCTTTGCGGGGATCTGTTCCTACTGGGATCCGTACCTATCAGACAATGGGGACATATGCTAGCGATATGCCCCCCATAGTCTGAGATGAGACAGCCCATTAAAGGGGTTTTCTAGGATTTCTATGGGGTTAAACAGATATGCTCACAGGGGCGGATTGGCCATAGACCTTACAGGGAAATTTCCCGGTGGGCCGATGCCCAGGGGGCCATCTGGGCCCTCCTAATTGCCAGCAAGTGGAAGTTTTTGGGGATGTATTTTGTACTGCTGGAAGTATTTTGTGATGGACTGTGGTATTTGGCTCTGTTGGGGTGGTATAATGTGACACAATATGGTATTGCTGGCCCTGCTTTCCATCAGTTTGGACCCAACTACAAAATGGGGCCACTTTTAGTATTTTTCCAGGGCCACTTTAAGTTCCCAGTCCGCCCCTGTATGCTCATGTAGTTGCTTACCTCATGTACATCTTCCCCATGCTTTTTTTTTACATTTTGGACTCTCTTGACCCATTTTCACCATGTAAACCAATCACTCTGGTTGTCTCCATCCTGCATGTAACACTTCCTGTTTCTGTACCCAAACAAACCCATAATGCACTGCTCCTTCCTCTGCCACAGCCCCGGCACCGCCTCTAACAGCATCCAGCTAGTTTCTAGCTCCTCCCACCCAGCATGTTACATAGACACTCCCCTATCACTGCCCCGCCCATGGACATAACATCACAGGAAATGAGAAGGAGCTGCATGGACATGGTCATGTGACCACAGCCTAGAACGCGAGATAGGAGCCATAAAGGTAAAAGAAATACATTACAAGATTAAAGCTACCTTCATAAAGGATTATTTTAAAGGATGTTGATGCAATCTGTAAAACCCCTTTAATAAGCAAAATTCAAATAAATGACATCAAGGCTAAGACCACTGGGTAAAATTGGGTACCTCGTAAAGACTTGGCTTCTTGGCCCAAGAAGTCACCTGGATGATGTCGGTTAAGTTATGCCCGGCAAAGAGCAATGTTCTTCAGCTCCCATGCAGATGACAGATTTGAGGTTGGATTTAATAACCGGGTGTGAATTACGCGCTCATATGTGAGATATTGGCTTTCCTAATGTTAGAGACATCGTTAGGGCTGCCGACCGGGAGAAAAATCATATTACGATAATCCCCTGCAGCTCGAGGCGACATGACTAAACCTTTAATCTAATCAGATATTAATAAATCAAAGCCGAGATTCTAATTATATTTATACCCAAGATAACGAATGCTCTACTAATCTAAACCCAAAGAGCGGACAGAGGTAGAGCCTCGGTGGGGAGCGCATAATGGAGGTTGTCCTTCCTGAATGGGGTCAGTAGTGTCTTCTTTTTGGCTTTTGTAAATCCATGTTGGGATCTACCAGCTGGTTCACCTGCACAGGGGCCTAGTGGAGGAATGGGGGCCATTCATAGCTGTAGTGCACCTGTTAGCGTGCCCTAGTTGGGAGGCTCTGGTATAGTTTTTGCATTGGGGCTATATGTATAGACACCTATCTATATCTCTTCAGATGGAAAAGGAATTTCATACTACTTTAAAGACCATAGACACCTTCGGGACAATTTTTTTGATCAGTGGGGGTCGAACACCCCGGACTACCGCCGATCAGCTGTTTGAGACGGCACCGGCACTGACAGTAGCACTGTGGCCTTCTCTCAGTCTTGTGATGTCATGTTCATTGGTCACATGGCCTAGGCACAGCAGCTGAGCTCCATTGAAGTGAATGTGGCTGAGCACGATACCAAGCACAGCCACTATACAATGTATGGCGCTGTGCTTGGTGAATAGGGAGAAGGTCGCGGAGCTCACAGGAACGCTGGTCCCTTCTCAAACAGCTAATCAGTGAGGGTTCCCAGGTGTCGGACCTCCACCGATCAGTTACTGATGACCTATCCAGAGGATAGGTCATCAATAGAAAAGTCCTGGAAGACCCCTTTAAAGCTCAATTACTATCAAAATGATAAGAATATAGCTTAAAGTGTAACTGTCATGTTTTCATCAAAAAATCAATTTTAGCATATGTCACTGCTGGTGCAGCATTATGCATTAAGCAATCTTTAGTTTCCTCACATACCACTGTTTTCCTTGAGTTTTTCCCTTAGTTATGGCTGTTGTAACCTCTACAATATGAGGATCTTCTCAAGATGGTTCCTCTGCCAGTTCTCTGAGGCCAAAACTGCCTTCCCTCACTTCACATACACACTTGCTGTAGCCAGCAGCTTCCTGCCAGCCAATCAGATTGGATTACTGAGAGACACGCCTCCTCACTCTGAAGCCTAATGCAGGCATGCAGTGTGGAGGAACGCCCCTCTGTCTTCCTGTCTTCTTAGATGAGCCATAGCAACGGTCTTTTAAGGGACAGGAGACGTTAATGAAAGCTGTTATTATAAGGTAATTACAGATATTTTGACAATCATTTACAGACTAACTCAGGTATACATGCCTAGCTCTAACAAACTAGCAAATAAAAAAAAATATGAGTGTTACACTTTAAATAAGTGTTTATGAGGTCAGGAGATCAGAGACAAGAGCTGTACATGAGTCGTCAGATGGGGAGATTCAAAGAAAACGCAAAGTGACAGCTTGCAAACAAACTACTCTTTAACCCTTGCATCTCAGAAATGGCTGAACATTTTTAATAAGGACCATTTGAAAATGAGTAAAATGCAATTATAAAAAATTCCTCTGAAGGAGTAAATAGCCTTTAAAGGGGTATTGTCATCTTATACAATGGGGGCATATCGCTAGGATAAGCCCCCATTGTCTTATAGGTGTGGGTCCCACCACTGGGACCCGCACCTATATCGAAATCGGAGGGGGGAGCACTGCGCCTGGAGGACCCCAGGTTTCCCGGGGTCCGGCCACCACCAGGCGCAGCTCCCATAGAAATTAATGGTAGCGCGCTGCGCATGCTCGGCCATCGCTCCCATTCATTTCTATGTAGCCGACGGAAAAGTGCTGGCTCGGCTATTATCGCCGGCCCCATAGAAATGAATAGAGGGCGGCTGCACATGCGCAGTGCGCCCTTATTCACTTTGGGGGCTACGTTCTCGATATAGGTGCGGGTCCCAACGGTGGGACCCGCACCTATAAGACAATGGGGGCATATCCTAGCGATATGCCCCCATTGTATAAGATGAGAATAACCCTTTAAACTTCCAATAGTCAATGCAACTGAGCTGGAGTTTGTGATCACAGTATAGTATAAAATGGGTGGTAAACTGTATACTGTATGTGAGGTAGACATACCAGACGTGTCCTCCTTACTTTTCTTCTTGTCTTGAGATATCCAGATATGAGTGGCACATGATGGCAGGCTTTGAAAGAAGAAAAAAACTTTACCTTACTTACCATGCCCAACAGAGTAACATAAAGTCTTTTTATTTCTAAGCTGGTCATCTGGTGCAATGTATGTCAAGATATCTCAAGCCAAGCAGAAAGGTAATGGTGGACACATCTGAGGACAGTTACTTTCCTAAAGGGTGGGGTCCCTGAGGTGAGCACTGTCCAGAAAAGGTTGGTCGGTGGCAGAAGACAGAGGGTGGCAGAGACCACTGGGCATGAGGACCATTTGCTTTTCTGATAACACAACCTTGACCTACCTACCTCCCTTGGGGGTTATGAGAATAATCATTATCTACCGTGTTTCCCCGAAAATAAGACAGGGTCTTATTTCTTTTTTTCCTCCGGAAAAAGGGTTAGGGCTTATTATTGGGGTAGGTCTTATTTTTCCCCCACTGAACACACATGTCATTTTTGGCCCCTCTGAATATATACCAGTATGTCATTTTGTTTTTGCCCCAGGCCCCTGTGCACACACAGACAAAAAATATGCTTACCTACACTCTGCTCCGGACTTCTTCTTCTCTCCCAATCCTGTCATCCGGCGTGTGCTGTGTCATCCCGTCAACCAGCGTGATCCTGTGAGACCCAGCGCTGAGGTCACGTCTCACGGGATCATCACAGGGGAGACGTCTTGCTGGATAGGGTATGGTATAAGTTTGTGTATAGGTAACTAACTGCGCAGCGCTGCGTACTATAGTATGCAGCATTGCGCAGGTAGCGTCACCAGCAGAGAGGCCCTGACTGCCCATTAAAATCACTTGCAGGGCTCCGCCCCCACCCCCCACCGGGCTCGGACCGTAACTCTATGTAACTAGGGCTTATTTTTGGAGTAGGGCTTATATTTTAAGCCTACTCCAAAAACAGGGCAAAATAGCACTAGGGCTTATTATCGGGATAGGTCTTATTTTCGGGGAAACAGGGTATATGAATCTCTAGAGCTTGGAGATGAACTTCAGACTACCATGAACTCCCAGTAGACAGTGCAGATAAGCTGGAGCCATGGATCATAGAGGTGCAGAAGGAAGCAGCTACTGAAGACTATGAATGGCTTACACATAATTAAATGGGAAGTAGAGAAGGAGAGACCAGGGCTCCTCCGTCGCTACTGCCCTATATCCCTGATACCATGCTATGCTTTGTATGCTAGATCAGCATAGACAGGACCGTTACCTGCAAGGAATAACGTTATAATATCACTGACTACAGAATGTAGGTCAGATATAATATATCAAGACATCGAGCAGCTTCTTTCCATGTCCTCCAGAGAACAGACTCTACGGTATGTAAAAAGGATTATGAGTCCCGCATTGTAACCGTTTTAATAAATATAATTCCTACAATGCAATTAGCCATAACGCAATTCCATACCGTCGCTGAACGCCGATTACTTTACTCGATTTTAATTCATTCTGATCAAGAATGAACCATGATAGATACATGGAGGGTGGTGGACGCGGTCATCGGGTAAGTACAGGTGCAAGGCATCTAACTGCGTGATAAAACTCCCCTCTAGATGCATAGCCAATGTGAAAAAAGCCTTTCTTCTCTACCTTTGTGATGATATAGCCAATGCTTGCAGCTAGTTAGCTTCAGAGTCCTCATGACAACTCTTCCTGACAATTATTAAAGAGTTTGTCCCCATAGGATAGGTACAGGGGTGCACCACCAATGAGGCCAGGTGAGACGATCGCCTTAAGCAGCATCAGGTACAGGCAAGAGGGGGTAGCGGAAGGGCCATGGGCAATGAGCGCTTTCATTGTGGCAAAGGGTTTAGGTTAAGAAATTGGCTTGGGGTGGGGGAGCTCCCTTTTAGTTTTTGCCTCAGGCAGCAGAAAAGCTAGGTGCACCCCTGGATAGGTGATAAATATCTGATGAAGCAGTGTAGAGATGATAACTGTTTTTCGTGAGATAGATTTAAAGAGCACCTGTCAGCAGGATCAGCCCTATTACACCAAGTAGGGATGATCGTGCTATTTAAAATGATACCAGTCTTGTGAAAATCAGTTTTGGAGTTCCCGAGAAAAAATACTTTTATTTCCTTATGCAAATGCAGGCTTCAGTGTACCAAGGGGCTGGACCAGTACTGAAAAGCTGAGGAGCTAGGCCCCGCCCCCTCGGTGCTCTGAAGACCTCATGTGTATAAAGAATAAGGGGGTAACTTACTATCAGATATATGAGACTATCTGGCGTCTATCTGTTGCAGATTGAGGCGCAAAGGTTATACTTTTCCCCGCTCATGCCAGGTCTAAAAAAGAGGGCATGGCGTGGGCAGGAAAGGGGACAGACCGGCAGGACCGTCTCATTTATCATCTACGCCTGCTTTAGGTGTAGAAGATGGTTTAAACTTAAGCCAGCAAGGCCGGCGCCTCTTCATAACTTCACCGGATCCACTACCAGTACAGGGGTTATTAAGACCGACATCTAAAACTCCGATCTGAATAAATGACTCTCTAAGTCTTTTATTATTGGGAACGCCACAACCGATTTTCACAAGACTGGTATAATTTTAATCAGCGGGATCAACACTACCAGGCTGTATGCTTGGTTTAATAGGGTTGATCCTACTGAAGGGTGAAGGGTAAGATGAAATAATGGTATAGTGCCACCCTCCAGCTATACAGATCATGTGTATTTCACATGTAGTCACTCAAACAATGGTAAAAACCTGGCTTACACTGGACGAATCTCAGGACACTTGGAGTCAAGGAGTCCATAGTTTGAGTGACTATTGGCTCAATAGAAAGTCTCTGGGCCTGTCTTGATTCCATCTCCTGCAGCAACGAGAGAGAGCATGCTATGCGTCTCAGCACTCAGAGCCCAACCAATCAAAACGTTTGATGTGTCTCTGACATATAAGAAAACTCAGTGACCATTTAATCTGCAAACAGGGGTGGACTGGCCATAGGCCATACTGGGAATCTCCCATTGGACCAGTGTCCAGGGGGCTGCCCACGCCCTCCTCATTGTAAATAATGATCTGATGTTCAACAGCTGCAAGTACCTTCCTGAACTCAACTGTATCACCGTCCGAAGGCCACAGTATTTTGTGCTGCACTGTGGTATCTGGTTCTACTGGGGCAGTATATTGTACTGTACTGTGGTATCTGGTTCTACTGGGGCAGTATTTTGTGCTGCACTGTGGTATTTGGTTCTGTCGGCATGGTATTGTGTGCTGCACTGTGGTATCTGGTTCTGCTGGGGCGGTATTTTATGCTGCACTGTGATATTTGGTTCTGCTGGGGCAGTATATTGTGCTGCACTGTGGTATCTGGTTCTGCTGGGGCAGTATTTTATGCTGCACTGTGGTATCTGGTTCTGCTGGGGCGGTATTTTATGCTGCACTGTGATATTTGGTTCTGCTTTGGCGGTATTTTATGCTGCACTGTGATATTTGGTTCTGCTGGGGCGGTATTTTATGCTGCACTGTGATATTTGGTTCTGCTGGGGCGGTATTTTATGCTGCACTGTGATATTTGGTACTGCTGGGGCGGTATTTTATGCTGCACTGTGATATTTGGTACTGCTGGGGCGGTATTTTATGCTGCACTGTGATATTTGGTTCTGATGGGGCGGTATTTTATGCTGCACTGTGATATTTGGTTCTGCTTTGGCGGTATTTTATGCTGCACTGTGATATTTGGTTCTGCAGGGGCAGTATTTTATGCTGCACTGTGATATTTGGTTCTGCTGGGGCAGTATTTTGTGCTGCACTGTGATATTTGGTTCTGCTGGGGCGGTATTTTATGCTGCACTGTGATATTTGGTTCTGCTGGGGCGGTATTTTATGCTGCACTGTGATATTTGGTTCTGCTGGGGCGGTATTTTATGCTGCACTGTGATATTTGGTTCTGCTGGGGCGGTATTTTATGCTGCACTGTGATATTTGGTTCTGCTGGGGCAGTATTTTGTGCTGCACTGTGATATTTGGTTCTGCTAGGGCGGTATTTTATGCTGCACTGTGGTATTTGGTTCTGCTGGGGCGGTATTTTGTGCTGCACTGTGGTATTTGGTTCTGCTGGGGCAGTATTTTGTGCTGCACTGTGATATTTGGTTCTGCTGGGGCGGTATTTTATGCTGCACTGTGATATTTGGTTCTGCTGGGGCGGTATTTTATGCTGCACTGTGATATTTGGTTCTGCTGGGGCGGTATTTTATGCTGCACTGTGATATTTGGTTCTGCTTTGGCGGTATTTTATGCTGCACTGTGATATTTGGTTCTGCTGGGGCAGTATTTTATGCTGCACTGTGATATTTGGTTCTGCTTGGGCGGTATTTTATGCTGCACTGTGGTATTTGGTTCTGCTGGGGCGGTATTTTATGCTGCACTGTGATATTTGGTTCTGCTGGGGTGGTATTTTATGCTGCACTGTGATATTTGGTTCTGATGGGGCGGTATTTTATGCTGCACTGTGATATTTGGTTCTGCTTTGGCGGTATTTTATGCTGCACTGTGATATTTGGTTCTGCAGGGGCTGTATTTTATGCTGCACTGTGATATTTGGTTCTGCTGGGGCAGTATTTTATGCTGCACTGTGATATTTGGTTCTGCTGGGGCGGTATTTTATGCTGCACTGTGATATTTGGTTCTGCTGTGGCGGTATTTTATGCTGCACTGTGATATTTGGTTCTGCTGGGGCGGTATTTTATGCTGCACTGTGATATTTGGTACTGCTGGGGTGGTATTTTATGCTGCACTGTGATATTTGGTTCTGCTGGGGCGGTATTTTATGCTGCACTGTGATATTTGGTTCTGATGGGGCGGTATTTTATGCTGCACTGTGATATTTGGTTCTGCTTTGGCGGTATTTTATGCTGCACTGTGATATTTGGTTCTGCAGGGGCAGTATTTTATGCTGCACTGTGATATTTGGTTCTGCTGGGGCAGTATTTTGTGCTGCACTGTGATATTTGGTTCTGCTGGGGCGGTATTTTATGCTGCACTGTGATATTTGGTTCTGCTTTGGCGGTATTTTATGCTGCACTGTGATATTTGGTTCTGCAGGGGCAGTATTTTATGCTGCACTGTGATATTTGGTTCTGCTTGGGCGGTATTTTATGCTGCACTGTGATATTTGGTACTGCTGGGGTGGTATTTTATGCTGCACTGTGATATTTGGTTCTGCTGGGGCGGTATTTTATGCTGCACTGTGATATTTGGTTCTGATGGGGCGGTATTTTATGCTGCACTGTGATATTTGGTTCTGCTTTGGCGGTATTTTATGCTGCACTGTGATATTTGGTTCTGCTGGGGCGGTATTTTATGCTGCACTGTGATATTTGGTTCTGCTGGGGCGGTATTTTATGCTGCACTGTGATATTTGGTTCTGCTTTGGCGGTATTTTATGCTGCACTGTGATATTTGGTTCTGCAGGGGCTGTATTTTATGCTGCACTGTGATATTTGGTTCTGCTGGGGCAGTATTTTATGCTGCACTGTGATATTTGGTTCTGCTGGGGCGGTATTTTATGCTGCACTGTGATATTTGGTTCTGCTAGGGCGGTATTTTATGCTGGCACTGTGATATTTGGTTCTGCTGGGCGGTATTTTATGCTGCACTGTGATATTTGGTACTGCTGGGGTGGTATTTTATGCTGCACTGTGATATTTGGTTCTGCTGGGGCGGTATTTTATGCTGCACTGTGATATTTGGTTCTGCTTTGGCGGTATTTTATGCTGCACTGTGATATTTGGTTCTGCTGGGGCAGTATTTTGTGCTGCACTGTGATATTTGGTTCTGCTGGGGCGGTATTTTATGCTGCACTGTGATATTTGGTTCTGCTGGGGCGGTATTTTATGCTGCACTGTGATATTTGGTTCTGCTGGGGCGGTATTTATGCTGCACTGTGATATTGGTTCTGCTGGGGCGGTATTTATGCTGCACTGTGGTATTTGGTTCTGCTTTGACGGTATTTTGTGCTGCACAGTGGTATTTGGTTCTGCTGGGGCAGTTTTTTGTGCTGCACTGTGATATTTGGTTCTGCTGGGGCGGTATTTTATGCTGCACTGTGATATTTGGTTCTGCTGGGGCGGTATTTTATGCTGCACTGTGATATTTGGTTCTGCTGGGGCGGTATTTTATGCTGCACTGTGATATTTGGTTCTGCAGGGGCGGTATTTTATGCTGCACTGTGATATTTGGTTCTGCAGGGGCAGTATTTTATGCTGCACTGTGATATTTGGTTCTGCAGGGGCAGTATTTTATGCTGCACTGTGATATTTGGTTCTGCTGGGGCGGTATTTTATGCTGCACTGTGATATTTGGTCCTGCTGGGGCGGTATTTTATGCTGCACTGTGATATTTGGTTCTGATGGGGCGGTATTTTATGCTGCACTGTGATATTTGGTTCTGCTGGGGCGGTATTTTATGCTGCACTGTGATATTTGGTTCTGCTGGGGCGGTATTTTATGCTGCACTGTGATATTTGGTTCTGATGGGGCGGTATTTTATGCTGCACTGTGATGTTTGGTTCTGCTTTGGCGGTATTTTATGCTGCACTGTGATATTTGGTTCTGCTGGGGCAGTATTTTGTGCTGCACTGTGATATTTGGTTCTGCTGGGGCGGTATTTTATGCTGCACTGTGATATTTGGTTCTGCTGGGGCGGTATTTTATGCTGCACTGTGATATTTGGTTCTGCTGGGGCGGTATTTTATGCTGCACTGTGATATTTGGTTCTGCTGGGGCGGTATTTTATGCTGCACTGTGGTATTTGGTTCTGCTGGGGCGGTATTTTATGCTGCACTGTGATATTTGGTTCTGCTGGGGCGGTATTTTATGCTGCACTGTGATATTTGGTTCTGCTGGGGCGGTATTTTATGCTGCACTGTGATATTTGGTTCTGCAGGGGCAGTATTTTATGCTGCACTGTGGTATTTGGTTATGCTGGGGCAGTATTTTATGCTGCACTGTGATATTTGATTCTGCTGGGGCGGTATTTTATGCTGCACTGTGATATTTGGTTCTTCTGGGGCGGTATTTTATGCTGAACTGTGATATTTGGTTCTGCTGGGGCGGTATTTTATGCTGCACTGTGATATTTGGTTCTGCAGGGGCAGTATTTTATGCTGCACTGTGATATTTGGTTCTGCTGGGGCGGTATTTTATGCTGCACTGTGATATTTGGTTCTGCTGGGGCGGTATTTTATGCTGCACTGTGCTATTTGGTTCTGCTGGGGCGGTATTTTATGCTGCACTGTGATATTTGGTTCTTCTGGGGCGGTATTTTATGCTGCACTGTGATATTTGGTTCTGCTGGGGCGGTATTTTATGCTGCACTGTGATATTTGGTTCTGCTGGGGTGGTATTTTATGCTGCACTGTGATATTTGGTTCTGCTGGGGTGGTATTTTATGCTGCACTGTGATATTTGGTTCTGCTGGGGCGGTATTGCAGCCCCCGCCAACTTGTGTTTTACCATATTCTGTCAATTTATAACCAATTACAATAGGGGGCTACTTTTAGTCTTTTTTAGTCTGCCCCAGCCTGCAAACGTTTTGCGTTCCCTCTCTTTACTGTTGCAATATCGTTTCTACATGGTAGCAACCAGTGGCTGTCATCTGACTGGCACATATATACGTCAGACCCCATCCCCTATGTTACTTCTCCCCGCTCTACAGCTGCACAAGGGAGTTTCCCAGTTGTTCACGAGATATTGCTCCGCCATGAACATACCGTAGTTATTTCGCAGCTACCTCCAGCCAAAGTGAAGGACTGTTCTCTGCATTCAGCCTGAGACTGCATGGCACCGATCTCTGACCGTCCTCATGATAAGTGAAGTCATAAGACGCGTACAGTAAGTCATCTCACGCCTACTTGCATTACATTTCAGGGGATGCGCAGATTTTATCCGGAACACGGGCAGAACTCATTATCGGGGGAAGACTATTATTTACAATGCACAAGTGACTCTGCTCCGGTATCTCTCCCTGCAGATGCTAGACATATATATTGTAAATGGTAATGGCTAATATAGAGCCGGGCTTCTCCCGAGCCAGATCTTAAGATCGACGAGAAGGAGCTATGATTAATAAACGTTCACGTGCCGAAGAAAAGATACAACCATCACATTCTAATCTGCAGCCGACGAGCTGACGGTACATCCAGCCGATGGTTGTATTGGAGGTTGCTGAATGGGTCCTCTGTCACGTAAAATATTAAATCCATCTATTACCTATTTTTTTTTAACCGCGGATAGATAATCTCACCCCGCCAAACTCGGCTTTAAGAGGAAAGTACTTTATGCATAAAGTCTAAGCTTGGATATATTGAAAGAGCAAGTCAATCCCGTAAGGAGTCGTATCAGAGTATTGAAAGGCAGACAGAAACGCAGGCCATTTCTAAATCACCGGTCTCCAACGTCTGCCCTTGCAGCAACTGCAACTCCCAGCATGCTCTGACAAATGCAGACTGTAAGGGAATGCTGGGAGGTGTAGATTTTGAACAGCTGAAGAACTGCACAGTAGAGTCCGCTGAGGTGCATGGTACCCTCGATTAACCAGCCAAGTTCCTGCAGATGTAAGATGTAAAATAATGTTCCAGTCCGATAAGAACATCACTGTGTACATACATTACTTACCCTGTACTGATCCTGAGTCACATCCTGTATTATACTCCAGAGCTGCATTCACTATTCTGCTGGTGCAGTCACTGTGTACATACATTACATTACTTACCCTGTACTGATCCTGAGTCACATCCTGTATTATACTCCAGAGCTGCACTCACTTTTCTGATGGTGCAGTCACTGTGTACATACATTACTTATCCTGTACTGATCCTGAGTTACATCCTGTATTATACTCCAGAGCTGCACTCATTATTCTACTGGTGGAGTCACTGTGTACATACATTACTTATCCTGTACTGATCCTGAGTGACATCCTGTATTATACTCCAGAGCTGCACTCATTATTCTACTGGTGGAGTCACTGTGTACATACATTACTTGTCCTGTACTGATCCTGAGTGACATCCTGTATTATACTCCAGAGCTGCACTCATTATTCTACTGGTGGAGTCACTGTGTACATACATTACTTGTCCTGTACTGATCCTGAGTGACATCCTGTATTATACTCCAGAGCTGCACTCATCATTCTTCTGGTGGAGTCACTGTGTACATACATTACTTATCCTGTACTGATCCTGAGTTAAATCCTGTATTATACTCCAGAGCTGCACTCATTATTCTGCTGGTGGAGTCACTGTGTACACACATTACATTACTTATCCTGTACTGATCCTGAGTTACATCCAGTATTATACTCCAGAGCTGCACTCACTATTCTGCTGGTGGAGTCACTGTGTACACACATTACATTACTTATCCTGTACTGATCCTGAGTTACATCCAGTATTATATTTCAGAGCTGCACTCACTATTCTGCTGGTGGAGTCACTGTGTACACACATTACATGACTTATCCTGTACTGATCCTGAGTTACATCCAGTATTATACTCCAGAGCTGCACTCACTATTCTGCTGGTGGAGTCACTGTGTACATACATTACATTACTTATCCTGTACTGATCCTGAATTTCATCCTGTATTATACTCCAGAGCTGCATTCACTATTCTGCTGGTGTAGTGACTGTGTACACACATTACATGACTTATCCTGTACTGATCCTGAGTTACATCCAGTATTATACTCCAGAGCTGCACTCACTATTCTGCTGGTGGAGTCACTGTGTACATACATTACATTGCTTATCCTGTACTGATCCTGAGTTTCATCCTGTATTATACTCCAGAGCTGCACTCACTATTCTGCTGGTGCAGTCACTGTATACATACATTATTTATCCTGTAATTATCCTGAGTTACATCCTGTAGTATACTCTAGAGCTACACTTACTATTCTGCTGGTGGAGTCATTGCGTACATACATTATATAATCCGGAATTACCTTTTTTATTTTATTTCAGATTTGTTTTTTACATTTCTATGAACTTCAGAGCTGAAATCTCCCACCATTCTTTGCCAGCTCAGCATCTGCAAAGAGCTTGCTCTGGTCAGCTTTACACCAGTCACAGTACAGTCATTTAATTAGGTAGAAACTAACTAGCTGTCCCTGCTTATTAGCTCAAGCTTGTTTCCATTAACAACCTGCAGAATTGTGAATGCAGCTCTGGAGTACAAAATACTGGTAAGTAATGCAATACTGTATATTTATCAAGTGACTCAACTCTATTCTTCATGTTTATTTTAATTTTGTGCATAGCATTGATTCAGACCTCCATTTCATCCACCAAATATCCGATACCTTGGATGGAACTTAGTTGTCAACTGTGTAGACCTGCCAGATGTCACCCGTGTAGAGTGAGCTGAGACATAGCCTAAAAAATTACCTGCTTTGGACAATCCCTTTTTGTTGGAAAGATACCCTCTTTGTTAAACTGAATGTCCTGCTTCTGGAACCTCAAGAATTCAGCAATAATCTCTGAAGAAACCTAGCATCAGGGGTAACATTCTCCTACAGCACCACAACAGGTTAGGTTGGGTTCAAATCGCGTTCATCCCATCCATTTAATGTATACAAAAAACGTATACGTCAAACGGACGCATGAAACGCAAAGTGAACCCAACCCTAAAGGGGTATTCCGGTAAAGTAACGTATTTTTTGAAAAACTGCATTAAGGCTGCAAGCTGTGACCCAACCAGAACCCATACCTATACTTATGATCAGAGCTTTACCCTGCAATCCATTTGTCTAGCTCCTGTGTGATCCTGCAACACATTGAGAGTATCATGGCTCCTGATCTTCCCTCACAAAACTACAATCCCCACAATGCCTAGCTTCCCTGCTGTGAGTTTGTGCTTGTTCATGAGTCGATGTTTACTGATTGGCTGCCTGATATTCCAGTCCAGACACACCCCCTCTACTCTACACACTGAGCATGACTGACCTAACAAAGGCTCAGAACTACAGGTCGATGCCATGGTAATTTATGAGGAAACACAGTGGGTAGCAGAGGAACAAAACTACTTTTATAACTACTGAACGGTAAATATGTGAAATTTACATTATATGAGGTAATGATTGATGATGAATTAGTCTAAAACATAAGTTATATTTATGGTAACTGGAATACCTCTTTAAGTGAAGCATTACACATCTTGGGGTCTGTGTCCTGCATGGACTTTCTCTGTCCTCCAGAGACACTCTTCGTAACTGCTTTATGTGGTGTTTACTAAATCAGAATCCCACCCTAAGAGGGTACAATGAGACCTCATAGATACGACCACCCAAAATTGCATTAAAAAGTGGGCAGTAAGCATAATATATGGTAGAACTTATCTGTTACAGGAAATCTATACCGGCCAAGCTTGCTCTGTCCCTCCACACAGGCTCCAGCCTGCTTGCCTTTAAGGCCTCTACACATCTGCCCGCATGGCGCATGCCAGTGTACTGACCTCTGCCTGTTTACTGGATTCTGACCCTTCACTGCCTGACCTGACCTCGGTATTGACTCTTAGCTGCTTGACCTTGAACCATTTACCGTATTACACATACTCAGCCAGACCTGACCTCAGCCTGTCCCTATGATCCTGCCTGACCCTCGATCCTCTGCACCGGTATCTTCTGACCCCCACAGGTCAACTGTCTATCATTCAGAGACTAATCCAGAAGGTAGCACCCTGGTAGTTCCCCTGCAGCAAAGTCCAGATCCCTGTACAGGGGTTAAACGGTGAATTCCGGGGCAATACCAGGATAACTACCTTAGGAGCAGCCTAAAGTCAAATCAGTTGGTTGACACAGTGCTTCCACACCCACTGCCATAACAGACCTACTCTAAATACCAGGTGTGAAGAACAACGAAGCTTTTATCCTTCATTGTGCGGTCTACTACCTGGCAGACAGTACACCATTTGTGGAATCAATGCTGACCAGAAAGATCCCTCGGTGCATCGTCTTACTGGTGCAGTGCATTCTGGGTATTGTGGAGACAGGAAGAGATTAAATGCCACACGTCTATAGAGCATCTCACGCTGGTTTTATTGGATTCACTTGTTTGGTAATATACCGTAGCCTCCTGACAGACACGGCTCTTTACTCCAAAGTTTAATTTCTTCTGAGTGAAGATTTTCAAGACCGGGAAGGATTGTTGTAAATGACTTGGAACGGTGCCTTGAACAGGTCTTAGCTCTCTATAATCACAGGCTAATCCCCCAGACCATGGCAGAAGACATTAACCTTTAGGCAAAGGACAAAAAATTCAATTCGCTGCATAATATACAGTATGTCTCCTCTATTTACATTGGAGGAATTTAGTATGATATTAACAAGAATGAGGTATGAGGCACAAAGAGCCCCATGTGTCACTGATATCATTAGGGTTTTAAGCATGAGTACATGGCTTCCTTCACTTCAACTTTAGAGGTCAATGTGACTGCAAGTATGTACCATTCATGTGCTAAGAAATGTCCTGTACTTGACCATAAAAAACAAGTATTCCTAACCCAGAAATGCAGAAGCAGGTTCCATCTTTGGTACACATACCCATGCGGAGCATGAGGGTTCTCCAACCAGCCTAGTTAGGCCAGAGGTTGGAACCACATCTATCAGACATATATTTTGTGTCCTGTGGATATTTCAACGATGACAACGTTGGCCACAGCACTCATCAATCTTCAAGGACTTTATTGGATGCTCGTCCCTTTGAGGTCCCAATTTCTGAACTGGGGACAAGACATAAAGTAAACCAAGCCAATGATTTTGGCCGAACTGACCCCCAGAGGGCTTCTGCTCCTCTTCCCACTACAAAAATAAGCAAACTCCACCAAACGTGGTGAGGTTGGGAGGAATCGCTGTCAGTTGAATGACCCAGCAGCCTAAGAGTTGGCCAACCTTAGGTAGACCTTCCAAGTAAGGTGGAACATCTGATCATTTCCCAGAACCTAAAATGAACAATGTTCTTTTTTATACAGTAGGTTTGAAAGGGTATATACAAGTTTAAAGGGGTTGTCTACTTGATCCAGCAGTACTTGTGAAGAATGCTATAGTTTTCTGCTCCCAGCAGCACTGTTCTGGCTTTTTGGCTGTCTTCACTGGGCTTCCTGTATCCATCTGTCAACTTCCTGCACAGAAGAGGGTCATGCACACTGCTGCAGCCAATGACTGACGTCAGCAGTGACATGTTCCCAAGTGGCACTTCACTGCTTGGTCACAAGCTGCTTGGGGACATGTCACCACTGAGGTCAGTCATTGGCTGCAGTGGTGCATGTGACCCCTGTCTGTTCAGGAAGTTGACAGATGGAAAGAGAACTCCAGTGAATACAGACTGGGGGCCACAGAGAGTGCTGGGTACAAAAATTTAATTTGGGACCTACCCCTATTGCGAGAATGAAGGGAGTGTTTGTGTTCCTTCAGCTTGACTCTTTATCTCTGTGTAAACTACATTAATCTTCACCATACTGGAGAACCATATTCTGGGGATATTTTTTAGGCACTCCATGATACAGGCATTTTTGCACTTTTTAGAAGTTTTTGGAAGACTGTTATCTATTTTAGATTTTCTTTGTTTCAAACATGACAACAGAGACCCCCATACAATATTTTGTTTTTGGGGGCTTCACAGACCTTGCATTTCTGATGCCATAACAGACAGGTATTTTTCCTAGGGTCTACACTGTAGCTCCATGAGACTACTTGGATATGACAGATCCACTTGACTATTAATAGTCTTTAGGGTCATGGAACAGAGTGGACCCTTCTATGGACTTCTTGCAATCTCAATGAAGGAGCAAAGTATATGAAGCACAGCCATGCCCATGTGCTAGCCAATAATTCTACTTCACTTTCTCTAATGCAGAATTGGTGACATCCCTAAAATTTGACATTCCACATGTATGAACCTGAATAGAAAATTCAAGGCAATTCGATCTTGATGGGAAATCCCAACCCTTGGTCATTCGTTTTTTTAGAATTTGATCCTTTAATAATTATTATTATTTTATCATTACAATCTTTTACATAAAACTTTTTTTTTCTGAGATTTTCTCAGATATTTAGAACTTCCTTTATTGGAGAACAACATAGAATGACCAGATCTCAAAATGCATGAATAGTTTGTTGAGTCTTAGGTTCTGGGGCCTTCTTGTCCTGAAGCTTCTGGCCCCATCTAATAGATCATGTTCTCTAGTCCTTGAAGTGGAAGAGCAAAGTGCATTGTGCTTTATGTCTCCTTAATATGCGGGACAAGTCCATCCATAATGGTTTAAGATTTTGAGGACGTGAAGGTTTTTAGACTCTTCTTAAGACCTATTACCATCTTGTTTCCTCCTTTTATCTTGAGCCAACAAAAAAAATCTAAAATTCTTTTTTTTTTTTTTTTAATCTATTCCTCTCTGCGTCCTCACTTTGTCTGGAGGTAAAGCTATCTATCAATTTGTCTATTTTCTGATAATTTTCTTCTTGAAAGCCTTTGTCCACAGTTTTTGATTGATATCCTACTCCCAGTGAAAGTCCTGCCCAACAGTTTCATAGAACTTAATGTTATGGGGTCTATAGAATTCTCGTAATTGTTCTATATCCTCAGTGGTGATCTGTACATGAGCCCGACCCTTTGATTTACCCAAACAACGTGGTGCTCCTCCACCACCAGGCTTTTTGAGGCAAGGAAAACCCTTAGTCTTATTAAAGTAGAAATGTTTCTCTGTGACCAGACGTTTGAGGCCAAGAAAGTCCTGTACTCTTGCCATCTCCCCGGCTGGATCTGTGATCAGCCGCTCTCCGCTTACAAAGTGCATTTGGGATATTGGAAAATGACTAAGCCAGGGCTGCAGATGTAAAGCATAGAGTCCGATCCGGATAGCGTTCCAGGAAGTATCTACCTCTCCACTTGTCCTATTGAGGAAAGCTAGTTCACTGAAGCTGGGGATGTCCGGTTTTTTGGATAGAGTCTGAGTATAATCAGAGATTGCCCGGGTCACGGGATTACGGACTACCACGATCAGTTTGACTCTAGGTGACATGTGTGAAATCCGACGAGGGGCTTCCCGCGTCACAAAGTAGCTGGGGGTTTTCTCCACCGTAATTTGGTGATCCAGGGATCGAGGCATCAGGTTTCTGTATTCGAAAAGAAGAGAATTGAAATTTAATAAAAATATCAATGGTCCCCATTTTACAACCTTTTTAGAACAACAATTGATCTTATTTTAGTATTAACCTTTGAGTATTTGAGTATAATTAGTAGAGCATATATACATATGTCCATCACCCAGGAGGCTATGTAGTAGGGAGATCTTTGTTCTTACTCCACCCCTATATCTATACTTTGTATAGTAAATCCCACTGTCAATTTCATTTTCTGATATGGGGACAATAGTACAATGTAGAGAGAGTACTTGTCCCTGGCATGAGACTAGAGAATGGATGTCCTGAAGAACACCAGATCACCATCTTAGATGATCTTGCCTTTTGTTTTGATGACATTTTGCCATTTCACTTACATAAGTAAGTCGACCAGGGCAAACATAAGGTTACTTATAATTTAAAGATATATCTTTTAACAATTTCATAGTGCCTGGTTGTCCCCCATCTGAGATATTCTACCCTAATAGCAATGTTTGCGTCAAAGCTAGGGCTGTGGGCCTTTGAAGGGATCATATATTGATCTAGCAATAAAGGCTATAAAGGCTATTTGTAGAGGGTGCTATACCTACTGAGATATACTGCTGGGGACAATACAGCCAAAGTTACACAGTCTGATGGAGGACATGTACATATTGAATCCAAGAAAAAAAAACTTTGTATGACAGAGTATAGTAGAGATCCTATACAGCTCTGTGGAAGCCTTATTACAGCTTAGTACTCAGGATGAGCAAATTTCTTAAAATTTTTGTTCCAATTTTTCAGAATCAGCAAAGAAATTTAATTTTGGTAGAAATCAATAGTACTTTGCCCCTTATGGAGAGTGCCTAGTAGGTGTGAGAAGTCTTAAAGGTCAGGCAATGCTCCTCTGGGTTTCTGGGAAAAACATATGTAAATTAGCTTTTATTCCAAAAGAAAAAGTCAATGCTTAACCTTTTAAACCTTTTAAACATAACTTGTATAACAGCTAAGTCAGCATCTCATCTGCAGCTGTTTTAGGGTGATTGACCCTCATCAATACAGAGCAGGGAGAACTGGCTCCTGATCAGAATCGGGTGTGGGGGGTATTGATCAGGATCTTGAGGGGTGGGGGTACTATTTCTCCTGTAAAAATCCACATGTGAAGACATCCTTAGCTTTCTTTACCTGTTGGATGGAAAGCTAATTTGCTTATTTTTTTCCTAGAAACCCAGAGGAGCATTGCCTGGCCTATAAGTCTCCTCAAACCTACTAGGCATTCTGTGTAATGAACAAATATCTCTCTCTCAATTCGCCCAAATTTGTCTGGAAGAAATTCTGATTCTGACAAATCTGAATTTTTGGAAAAATTTTGGTAGAATTTTGATTCTATAGAATTGTTTTGCTCATCTCTGGGTGTGTGACCTTACGGTATCAGAACCAGCTTGCAGCTTGCTCATGGGTTTCATTTTCTGATCACACGACCAGTCATGGTCACTGCTTTCTACAGAGCCCACTGCACCCAGCTGTAGCTTCATGATCACAACACATACGCATGGTCCTCAACACGTTCATTCGTAGCTGTTAAAGAGTCCGGATCCATGTGATGCTCAGACACAACATAGGACCGGCTGAAGCTATTGTTCACGGCAGTGACAGATGCTTGCACCCGTGACTCGGGCTAGTCCTAATTAATCAAAACCCTGCCAGTCTGAGAAGCAGAATTTAAATACATAAAGCCATCTTAGCACCCGGCGGAGCTGGAAATCATTAAAACAGATAGAGTATCCACTGTAGATGTGCGTGTGCTGCCATCTACTACCCCAGCCTCTGCCTTACTTAGACAGGCATTTATGCGCAGTTAATTTGTCTCAAAGTAATTAATCTGAGGTGAAATTCCAACCTAGATAAAGCAAGCTACATTCATTAAAAAACCTCATAATAAGCTACAGCTGCTGCAATTATTTCCTAATCAAAAAGCTTGTCGGGATGAAGATTTATCCGTGTATTGCGCATCCACACTGAGCAAGAAGCAGACTGGAAATTACTGCAGCCGCTCATGTGAAGCCATCAGTTAGGATGATGTTTGCTTTCTCTGCTTGAGTGGCGCTAAAAATTGTGGGTACAGCCCGCTCCTTCTGTAGCAATTAGAGGGTGGACTGAATAAGCCACTTAGTCCCTACATCCCTCAAGAAAACTCAAGTCTAATGGAAAAGAAGGGGTTACCATGTGATTCCCAACAATACAATGCCCAAATAACGCGACTGGATCAAGGGTGGGATTAGGGGCTAGAAGGTTCCCCTTTACAAGAGACAGGTGATACATGTCCATAAGATCAGTCCCCTTTACTAGAGAAACACCATAGGGCCAGCCCCTGTCAACTCTTTGCAAAATTATAAGTTCTTCTATTATAATTTAATAGCACGTTCACATTTGCAGCCATGAGAGCAGACCTGTAACTAAACACTGAATGAAGCAGCTCTTTCTTCTCCTCTAGCACAGCGGGAAATCACAGCACCAATTAAGATGCTTAATTTCAGCCAGCCAAACAGCAACAACAAAAAATTCAGTTAATGTATAAGCAGAGTACAAGTGGGTACACGTTATGTATTAGCAGAGAACATGTGGGTACAGGCCGGTCCTTCTTTAGCAATTAGGGGGTGGACTAAATAAGCCACTAAGTCCCTTACTGCATGCTTGTGGACTACAGGCTCAATGAAACTCAAGTCTGTCTAATGGAAAAGAAGGGGTTACCATTTGATTCCCAACAATACAATGCCCAATTAACGCGACTGAATCAAGGGTGGGATTAGGGGCTAGAGGTGTTTCCGTTACAACAGACAGGTGATACACAACCATAAGATCAGTCCCCTTTACTAGAGAGACCCCCATAAGACCAGCCCCTGCTCAACTCTTTGCAAAATTTTATAATTTCTTAGCATGTTCACATTTGCAGTCACAAGAGCAGACCTGTAACATAAAGCTGAATGAAGCAGCTCTTTTATTACAGTCCTAGAAAACCCCTTTAAGGAAGCTAGAGGATGAATCTGATATTCAGTAATGTCCCTGTTTCTTCTCTGTGGTAGGATCTTATGTCTCTGTCCACTTCCCAGATGTGTTTCTACTTAAGACTATATGCAGCAAGCCTTGGGGAATGGATGTGCTCGGCCAGCGGGTCTTATAATAGTGCAAACCACATTGTTACTGTAAATGAGGCGACAAATGGATGACCCAAGGGAGATCCTGCAAGAAATGCTTACAGGCCAAACATATATACATACAGACAGATAAACCTTCGTCCAATCAACTCAACCCAGCTTCATATTAACCCTCTTAATACAAGTCTGTTTTTAAAAAAGAGAGGGATGAGATTCTTAAATTTGTCTGATGTCTATGATAGACCATAGATGTTAGCTTGAGGACAGATTCCTCTAAAATTGACTGGATCTAACAAAAATATTACATATGACCAACTTAACCCACTATCAAGGCTATTCCTAGTCACACCCACTTGAGTATCGCCTCACCGGAGCATCAGTATTTTCATGGCCCAAGGGTAAGAATCCATGAAGTCAGTGAAGAATCTGCTCCCAACTGAAGATCTAGGATAGGATTACCATCTAATGGGCATAGGTCCACTGCTGGGGTGGTGAGGAGCGAAGTGTGGTCAAGTGGTTTATTCTGTAACAACTTGCGGGCTCACCTACAAAGGTGCCCAGTGTCCTGGATGTGGGATCTGTCCCCAAGCTAATACCTGTGGGCTAACATAGACAGTAGATTGTCTTGTTCTCTTGCCTATGTTCTCCTGTCTTCTCCCTGTTCTGACCTTGGCCTGCTGAGTGAACTCTGCAAGACTTGACCCTTGCACCATTCAACTACATCTCCTGGCTGCTGCCTTGGTACCATGGAGTGTTTTGTCACCTAGATGTCAGCTGTCATTACTGGAGACTACTTGAAGGTTAGCACTTGGGTATTCCACAGCTCTAACTCCTAATTTAGCCCTTCATCAATTCTGTTACCACCCCGGTGGGCCAATTTCTCTGGTGAGCCATCACTGCATAGTCATATCCAGTCTCATGAGTCTTCTTAAGATGTTTGAAGGGGTTCACACCACTATTTCATCCTTTTTCACTCGTCTCATCTGGAAAACTTCTCTCTTCCCTTTCTGTGGGTGGGCACTAGCTCAAAAGCCACTGAAGGGATGAGGGATTAGGGAAGTTACTGAGCATGTTAATGCAGGAGAAGGTGAATAAGAAGGATAAATAGCAGGGAGTGCCATCAGAGAGGGAACTATAATGTACATAAAAAAACTTACAATTTTTTTATATATATATATGTTACAATAATACTTCCTTCAAAAATTTTCTATTCACTGCAAAGTAATAGGTTTCATGAGATAACCCCTTTAATAAAATTCCAAAAGCGTCTTTCGGGTTCTTGGATCTAATTTTAATCATACGATGATTTCTTTTATTGAATAAGTACATTTTGTTAAATATTCATTCAACTATCCGCACAGACTTCTCAAGAATGCCGAATGTGATGGCGTCGGGGACTTGAGAGCCATCAGAACTTCTATGCAATGTGATATGTGAAGGAAATGGACTGTACTGCGAGATTATTGTTCAGGTTCTGCACAATTCACCTCAACAAGAAGAGAACCTTTACATCATCGGCAAATGCCTGTAACAAATCACGTGCCGATGAGAAATGAAGTCATTTTCCTTTATATTCCCTGACAGTATAAACCAACCTATAAGAAGATGCCAAGGAATGAGTAATCTTTGAAGGCACCTTTGAAGGAGCCTGAAATCTCCTAAGGCCTCTTTATTTAATTATTTATGACTAGTATAACGGCATGACGTGCCTCATGACTTCCAAAATGAGGCACCGCTCACAACCATCCTCCAAGACAAAGCTTCGGCTGGTACAAGAAGGATACCAAACGTAACCTGCAGACATAACATGTATGCACACACTCGTCAGTGGTGGCAAAGGTTATAGTGTCTGCCTGTGCGTTCTAGCAGGCAAACAGCATGGTTCATGAATGTGCTTAGTAGATCAGGATGACTTCTTGAGGGCAGTGGAATAAGAGGAGCTCAGGAAAACTCTGAAAACTCTTCTGTACACTCTTTTATAGCTCAAAGCTTCGAAAACCCCCAGTGCTGTATACATTAGGACTGGATGTAGGTCATAATTAGAGATGAGCGAACGTGCTCGTAACGAGCACTGTAGCGCTCGGCTCCCCTGCGCTCACATGGGCGCAGGCATCTGGATCCGTCGGGTGAGGAGGACGGATCCGGATGGCTGCGCCCATGCGAGCGCAGGGGAGCCGAGCGCTACAGTGCTCGTTACGAGCACATTCACTCATCTCTAGTCATAATCCTATAGCCAGAAGAAGAAGTAGAAATTCACAACAACCAGGAACAAGGCCAAGTGGAGACCCCATAGGACAATGGTCTAATCTACTTTCTTCTGGTTGACTACCGGAAGAAAGTAGATCAGTGGTAGATATACAGAAGTCTCCATTAGGATGATGGTCATACACTTCTAGTAGCATGAGTGTTATATTACCACTGGGGCTCCTTTGCCAAGTTGGCACAATAGACTCATGGGGATAGAGGGATCTATAAAGAGAGTAATTCCTAACTAAACAAGCCCATGAAACTCCTCAGACTGCCTTGTGCTAAATCTACTTGTAATGACAGGTAAGGAGCAACCATGAACTCTACCCACCCCACTGCCCTTACCTACGTGCACAATGTGCCCTAATTGACAGCCCACAACTTGGTGAAGGTCCCTGACTTTGCTAAGGGCAGAGGCCTAAACCTATTGGGATAAAAGAGTACCCATACAGAAAGAGGTAAAAAGCAGACAGGCAAAACCAGAACAGGATCAGAATCCAAAAGCTAAGTCAATTACACAGCAGAGTGAAACCAGGAGATACGGTCAGAGTCAAAGTCAGCAGGCAAAGGTGAGTCTAATACCAAAAACATTCCAGTATCAAGAGAGGTCAAATAACAAGAAGAGTCAACTACCAGGGGTTGTCCTATCAGGTGATCACCAGGGGGGAAGCTGCTTACAGCCACATAGTTCTGCCTCACCAGGATGTTCATATGCATTAACAGGACATACAAAAAGGCGCTGTCTAGATGGTTCAACATCCATTGGACATCCTTCACGTATATGTGTATGACATATACCTGTGTCTGGTGGACAGGATCAGAATAGGGTTTCAGCCCCTGGATATTAAGAGGAACATCTCCATTCACCGATGGCAAGAAGATATTGTTAATGGTGAAATCATTTTTGTAATTCCTGTGTGAGAAAAAAAATTGGTACTCTGAACTATGGTGAACAACATGTACAAGCATTGGTGTGTACTGTGTGCTCAAGCTGTACTCCACTGCGGTCCCCTATTGACCAACTAGAAAATAAAGGTCTTGCCCAAAAATTGCTCTTCGCAGAATTTTTTATTTATTTATTTGCCATGATTAAATGAGTTCTTTACAGCTGATGGGTAGGGATGAGTGAACTTCTATTTTAGAAGTTCGGGTGACCGCAGAATTGCGTAATGTATCCTGTGACCATGGACCAAAAGTTGGTTGACGGTCACGGGATCCATAACGCAATTCTGTGTTAACCCGAACGCAAACTTCTAAAACAGAAGTTCGCTCATCCCTACTGATGGGCTATCCTTAGGACAGGCCACTGATACTAGATCGTTGGGTGTCCGACTCTTGGCACCCCCCATGTTTAGCTCTTCACCCAAACTTGACATCTCTCCCGAAACGAGGGGCTCACTGAAAAAGTGAAGACCTCAAAGACAAGTTGGCAAATCTCTAGAGGACTTCCTAAACCACCTGGAACATCTTGGAACATGTTTGCAGCCCTGGATATGTTTGACCCTGGGATGCTGCATCATGGGACATCATCCTGGTGTCCAAACGTACATTGGGGCGGCAGTGTGCATGGCCAACAAAAAGGGACATGGAATCAAAAACAGGACTTGTCAATCCCTAAAAAATGGCATGCTTCGAGTGACACACTGCCGACCTCCCGGAAGCCAATTATAAAAAGTGGTCAAGTAGGACATGCTGGTGACTAGGGTGGTGTTGTATTTGAGGGGTTTTCTCCCCATTTTCACCTGCTTTTATGGTCGTCAGTACATGTATGTCACCCACTGATGGCGGCAGACTACGGGAGGAACAATATTCTGAACGTTGCGAAGATTTTAATCACTAGCACATTAGTAGGGAAGCCTTAGGACAGCACAAATCAGCTCCAGCGCTGGCAGCCTACCGTCCCCTAGCTATGCTAAAATGCCACTCTTCAGTGACCTAAGTCAGCGTATTCCCCCGCTAAAAGTAGCTCTCAAGAACTGTCATCTTGGCTGATGCAGCTCCCGGCTGACCTATTCCACATCGCTCCTAGGCCTTGGAAGCACCTATCCGCCACACAGAGGATATAAATCAAAGGACAAACTGGCGAGTGAGAGAAATCCTCACTGGTGCCAGAATCTAATCACGGCCCGCCATAGATTTTCCCATTATACCTCGGATCAGAATTATTGATCCGTTTGGAGGACAGTCTATTAATTACCAGCGGGATGGACCGGTTTCTTTACTTTTAATGGTGCTACTTATCAACTCAAGTCCTAAACTAGTAAAAAAAGAAACTGCACTTGTTAGGCCTGAGGAGGTGATGGAGACATCTCAGATACTGGAGGAACGGATGGAAAATCAGCCATGGGCAAAAATATTAAATTTGAAAGTTAATAAGTTAAGTCAAGCACCTGATTGGCGGAAACTTTAGAGTGGGAGGGGTGAGAGAAGAAGAAACCCCAAGAGAGCTACTATGGCTGGCAAAAAAAAAATCACAGTCCCTTAAAGGGGTTCTCCGGGAATTAATAAAATGAAAATACGTAAATATTACTTTATTATAAATATATTCCCAAATACCTTTCATTAGTTATAATGGCTCGTTTTGTCTGGGGAGCAATCATTAGGAGAAACAAAATGGCCGCTGTCCTATTAGTGCACACAGAACCTGTCCTAATCACACAGGAGGACAAGTTACTTCACAACACTGAGGTAAAGAGCTGCCTCATACTCCTCTCTACGCTACTTGTCAGGGATTATGACCCTGAATACAGTTTAATATATATACCTGAATCTTTGTGGGAATGGAGTTCATGATAAGACATGAAGTACAGAGAGAACAGACAGGACAGACTGTGGTAATGGAGACTGCATACAAGTGCTGCTGCTCATTAGTCAGATATGCTCATGAACTCCATTCCTACAGAGATTCAGCTAAAGATGTTATCATCTGTATTCCGGATCATAATCCCTGACAAGCAGAGAGGAGGATGAGGCAGCTCTTTACCTCAGTGTTGTGAAGTAACTTGTCCTCCTGTGTGATTAGGACAGGTTCTGTGTGTACTAATAGGACGGCGGCCATTTTGTTTCCCCTGATGATTGCTCCCCTGAGAAAACGAGCCATTAAATGATGAAAGGTAAAGGTAAACTAATGAAAGGTATTTGGGAATATTTTTATAATGAAGTAAAATTTGAGTATTTTCATTTTCTTAGTTCCCGGAGAACCCCTTTAAAGAGGTTTTCCAATGATTAATGTAAAAAAATGAAAATCATGACAATCTTTTTCTAAAAAAAGCTAGATCCAGCCCTGTACCTCACACGGATCCAGAGATCTCATCATATATCTGCTAGATTTTATTCCACCTGGCAGCTCAGGGATGTGTCCTTTCTCTAGGGTGTGTCCCTTCTGATGCAGCTCAGGTCTGAATCCATTCTAAGAGGCATGGCCTTTCTGGTCCAGCTATCTTCCTGTCACAGCTCAAGAGGCATGTCCTTTCTGCTGCAGCTCAATCCCTGTAAATGTCCCAGCGTCTAACAGTAGTGGCAGTTGAAGGATGGAACTGAGCATGTGCGACCAGCTCAGTAGGTGGACATGCACATTATTATGCAGACAACATTACTAACACCAGGGGGTATCATTATAATTAAGTAAGGAGAATATCTCACAGCTGGAGCATTTTTGTAACAGAAAGCAAATTACAAAAGTAACTATTTTTCATGCTGAATAATGGTGACACTACCACTTTAAATCCCTAAAACTGCTTATTTCTACTATAGGCCACAAAGGCTTAGGGTGAGACCCTGGACTGCAGGTGGTGCATTCTCCTTGGTGTAGAAGATCTGCCATATTTTATTGGGTGGATCCTTTTTCGATAAAATAAGCAGATTACTAGTTTTTCTGCTGTCGGGGTTCTAAATTATCTTTGGGGAAACCAAGCAGTAAGTCTATAAGTTGGTGTAGATTTGGGCTTTAATTTATGCCAGTTTCTGCCCCAAATTATAATAAATCGGTTGGGCCACACCTTCACGTTAAAGTTGCAAGTTTACAACTTTTAGAAACCTTTTTTCTGGTGCAAAGACAATGATAAATTCCCCCATGTATACATAGAGCTCCCCCTACTGGTGGCTTGAAGTAGGCACTATTACAGTATTACAGCAAGCAAAGGGAACCCCATAGTAGTTGTGTTTCTTGCTTCTATGGTATGTATTCTCATGAGGGTATATGAAAATAGGCTTTCTAATAAAGTGACTACTGTACATTATAAGAAAACACTGTGACTCGGAGAGTTCACTCGTCATAATTCACAGGAGAGACCAGGTCCTTGTGTGCCCTCCATTCCCTGCTCATTACAACAGAACTTGGGAGGCAGCCAAGACCCTTGCTTCTTGTTCTATGTAGAAATCTATACTTTTATATATTGTTTTTATCTTGAAAGGAGTCGGAAAAAAAACTTCAAGTCTTCAAAAGTCATTGCATAATAAAAAAGTAACGGAAGGTTTCAGTAACTAGAAATTCCCTAATATAATGGCACTGTCACTTTACAGATAGGACTGAATGGATTATAGAGCTGCAGGAAATCAAACTCCCTGCAGACACCATTCATGGTGAACCAGAAGGCCAGTGCATCGTAGGTTCCTCCATCCAGGGCAAAAATTCAAGTTACTGCCCTAGATAGATTTCATCGCACTGCCAGGGGTGACCACCATAGGACCCAGCACAATGGCTGCATGGCCATCAGTTTTGGACCAGTATCAGGGAGTTTGAGTGATTCTAATAAAAACTTATATTAAAGGGGTTCTCCGGGAGTACAATATTGATGACCTTAAAGGGCATCTGTCAGCAGTTCTGTACCTATGAGACTGGCTGCATGTGCGCTTGGCAGCTGAAGACATCTGTGTTGGTCCCATGTTCATATGTGCCCGCATTGCTGAGAAAAATGATGTTTTATTATATGCAAATGAGCCTCTAGGAGCAACGGGGGCGTTACCATTACACCTAGAGGCTCAGCTCTCTGCAACCGCTGCCTCCTCTCTACTTTGATAGACAGGATCAGGTGTGATGATGTTTACACTGTCTGGTCCTGTCAAAGTGGAGAGGGGGCAGCGGTTGCAGAGAGCTGAGCCTCTAGGTGTAATGGACACGCCCCCGTTGCTCCTAGAGGCTCATTTGCATATATTAAAACATCACTTTTCTCAGCAATGAGGGCACATATGAACATGGGACCAACACAGATGCCTTCAGCTGTCAAGTGCACATGTAACAGGTCAGCCAGTGTCATAGGTACAAAACTGCTGACAGATGCCCTTTAAGGGCATCCACAAAAAAAAAAAAAAAAAAAGAGTTGCCCAGGATTAGAAAAATGGTCAGCTTTGCTGACCATTTAAACAGCGCCACTCTTGGGTCGCGTCTGGTATTGTAACTACTGCAATATCAGACACAACCTCGGGCCTAGAGAGGCAGATTCTCTAACCCTGGACAGCCCATATATCAGCATTCCCTAAAGACGATCTTATCCGGATAATTCTCAGCAATAATTGATGCAACCAGAAGATTTTCTTCAGATTTCTCTCTAGAAGTAGGTGAATTCTCCCCGGTTCCATCATGAATAATAATCGAGGCGTAGAGGAAACACAGATGATCCACTTTTCCACTCGAGTTGTCTTCTACATGATAACTATGACCAGCGGCAGTGTCTCTGTCCCTCTCGTACACTGTAACCTCTGTCTCTGCTGAAGGAAAGTTTTTCCAGAAGAATGAGTCCTTGTTGTACACGGTATCAGCCATAACTGGGAGGCGGTGGACAGTGCCGGCTCTCAGGAGATGATGGAGAACCTCAGGTGGTAAGATATTAGGGCATGTTCACACGTGGCTGACTTCTTCACAGAGAATTTCACTCTAGGCTTTGAAAAAAGTGCAATTCCTATATCCACATGAATTTTTCCACTATTGGGGCCATGACGACCCCGTCCTTGTGTGTGGAGCGGAATCCGGACCAAGAACGTTATACTTGGTTATATTTACACATTCATTTCATTAAAAAAAATCTTCTAAGATGTTGTCCACTTTGGACAATCCCTTTTGGTCAAAAGGATCCTCCAATGATGAGATGCTGCTGAGGAGATCCCTGGAAATCATCTGTAAACAACTGATCAATTTCCCTGCAGCACCCCCGCAGGGGAAGTGAAGTATTACACCATTTTTATTTAGATGGATGGGCTGTTGGTGTGATTCTCTGACAAACTCCAGAGGGGTAAGAGATGATCTTTGTAGATGACCTCACTTATATAGAAGGAATCTGAAGAAGAACCCCTTACATTAACTCAGAACTCCATAGGAGGTCTGTATAGATCTGTATGGGTGAGGTAATGATAGCTCCCTATGAGACAATATGATGTATTGTAGTTGGAGCCTAAGAGAACTTTACAGTCTATCTTTCTATCTATACACACATCTATTATATATCTATCTATCACATCTATCTATTCATCCATGTATCCAATATCTATCTAGAAAAAATATTTCTATCCATGTATCATCTATCTATCTATCTATCTATCTATCTATCTATCTACACATGTATCCAATATCTATCTATCTAGAAAAAAATTATCTATCCACGTATCCATTATCTATCTATCTATCTATCTATCCATCCATGTATCATTCTGTCTATCTATCTAATCTAATCTATCTATCTATCTATCTATCCATCTATCTATCTATCTATCTATCCCTCCACCAAGCTATCAAATATCTATCTATTCATCCATATCTGTCTGTCTATCTATCTAATATCTATCTACATTATCTATCTATCTATCTATCTATCTATCTATCTATCTATCTATCTATCTATCTATCTATCTATCTATCCATCTATCCATCCATGTATCATTCTGTCTATCTATCTATCTATCTATCTATCTATCTATCTATCTATCTATTTATCCATCTATCCCTCCACCAAGCTATCAAATATCCATCTATTCATCCATATCTGTCTGTCTATCTATCTATCTATCTATCTATCTAATATCTATCTACATTATTTATCTATCTATCTATCCACCCATATATCCAATATCTATCTAATCTATCTATCTATCTAGAAAAAAAATAATTCCACGGCACTCCCAAGACTGTGATTAAAGTTGGTGTTCTTTATTCACCAGTGCTCTGGTGAATAAAGAACACCGACTTTAATCACAGTCTTGGGAGTGCCGTGGAATTATTTTTTTCTACTTTATTTGGGAAGTTGGATCACCTCCTGAGCCGCTGGCACACCATATTACTTCTCTACAGCTGTGCTGCTTCCATTTTCTTTTTATCTATCTATCTATCTATCTATCTATCTATCTATATCTATCTATCTATCTATCTATCCACCCATATATCCAATATCTATCTATCTATCTATCTATCTATCTATCTATCTATCTATCTATCTATCTCTCCATCCATCATAAAACATTTCAGATAGAAGACTCCTATAAGTCTAATAAAAGGTAACAATTGCTCATGAGTTTCTAGTCTTACATTTCTCATGATTAGATGTAACCTATAAATCTCTTTATCTTTCGTTCTTCCACATTTATCTACAGATATTTCTCCGTTCTCTTAGTCTCTATGAGTATATACGCAGATGTTTATTTTCCAAGACATCTCGGCAGTATATTGTGACTGCAGCGTGTGAAGAGTCAGGAAACTATTGCCAGAACCCATAAACCCTCGCCATCATCTGACTGACGCATATCATAAAAATGAAGTCAATGCTCTATAGAAGACGGACGGATGACAGGGACTACGGGCAATTACCACAAGGTAAATCCAGGGCACGGAAAGGGTTAAAGCTGCGGAGGTGGTAAGAGAAGACCTGGTAATTAATGCCTGTGTGGTCACCCACACAGACACAGTGTTCCAGTATTGTCCCTCCACACTTATTTAATGATCTAGGACATTGAGTGATCCTCAACGTCCATGAAGAAGACCTTAAGTGATTCCAGCTCCCTGGCAGACGTGGCACTGGGATACACCAGTTTGGAGGAATTTTGGGGTGAAGCCACCACAGGGATGCTCTCCAGTGAACGTTATGCAATATTGGAAGCCATCTGTCATGGTCACCTTGCTGGCAGTATTTGTGCAGTCCTAGCAATGCTTCTCTGTAACCGCGCTCAATCATTCTTAATGACTTCTGCTTGAGACGTAAGCTGAGAGCATTAGAACTTCAGGGGCTTCTAAAATGTCTAAATGGCAACACTGTTCCCATGTCACGCCGCAGATACATGTCTTATAGATACACTAACTTTATCTGTGCCACCGAGAATGGATTTAAAGGGGAAGTTCACTTTCCAAAAAAAAAAAAACGAGTCCCATGAGTCATGAATATGTATGTTTTCCGATAGAAACATGGGTAAGTTTGACATGTATGGGCGGACGCTCTGGTGGGCTCACATTAGACCCCAAGAGTCATGAAAATTTGAAGATTTAAAAAAAATAAAATTACCTCAATTTCCCCTTTAAGAGATCATGACAGGGTAACCACTGGAGCAACATTGGAATTAACGAATATTAACCCCCTGGATCCTCAATTTTAATATACAGAGAAGTGAGGGCAGGTAGTGGTTACTTTAGCTAGCTGCTCTTCTATGTATTGTACTTATCTAAAGTGACAGAACAATTTTAGGCAAAATCAGATGACCATATGGGGCATGTGTAAAAAATGTCTATAAGGGTAATGAAAAACATTTCCAAAAACATCTCAACTGCAATTAAAATTGTTGGGTGATCAGAGGTGATCACCACAGATCTGATGATCATCATTCAGAAGTAATTATCCAAGATCTGATGGTCCTCATCTATACCCAGCTTTATAGATCAGAAGTGATCACCCTGATGGTCCTCAATCATACTCGGCTTTATAGATAATCAGAAGTGATCACCCTGATGGTCCTCAATCATACTCAGCTTTATAGGTCATCAGAAGTGATCATCCCAGATCTGATGGTCCTCATTCATACCCATCTTTATAGATCATAAGTGATCACCCAGGATCTGATGGTCCTCATTCATACCCAGCTTTATAGAAAATTAGAAGTGATCATCCCAGATCTGATGGTCCTCATTCATACCCATCTTTATAGATCATAAGTGATCACCCAAGATCTGATGGTCCTCATTCATACCCAGCTTTATAGAAAATTAGAAAGTGATCATCCCAGATCTGATGGTCCTCATTCATACCCAGTTTTATAGATCATCATAAGAAGTGATCACCCAAGATCTGATGGATGTCATTCATACCCAGCTTTATGGATAATCAGAGGTGATCAACCCAGATCTGATGGTCCACACTCATACCCAGCTGTATAGATAATCAGAAGTGATCACTGCAGATATGATTGTCTTCATTCATACCGAGCTTTATAGAAAATCTGAAGTGATCACCCAAGATCTGAGAGTCACCAATCATAAATACCTTTACTGATAATCAGAAGTAATCAACCAAGATCTGATGGTCCTCATTGATACCTAACTTTATAGATAATCAGAGGTGATCACCCCAGATCTGATGGTCCTCATTCATACCCATCTTTATAGAAAATCAGAAGTGATCACCACAGATCTGAGGGTCACCATTCATACATAGCTTTACTGATAATCAGAAGAAATCACACAAGATCTGATGGTCCTCATTCATACCCATGTTTAGAGATCATCAGAAGTGATCACTCCAGATCTGATGGTTGCCATCCATATCCAGCTTTACAGTTAATCAGAAGTGATCACCATTCATACCCAGCTTTATATATAACTGGAAGTGATCACCCCAGATCTGATTGTTCTCATTCATCCCCAGCATTATAGATCATCATAAGAAGTGACAACCCCAGATCTGATTGTTCTCATTCACCCCCAGCATTATAGATCATCATAAGAAGTGATCACCTCAGATCTGATGACCCTAATTCATACCCAGCGTTATGGATAATCAGAGGTGATCACCCCAGATCTGATGGTCACTATTCATACCTAACTTTATAGATATTCAGATGTGGTCACCCCAGATCTGATGGTCCTCCTTCATACCCAGCTTTATAGATCTTCATAAGTGATCACCCCAGATCTGATGAATCTCATTCATACCCAGCTTTATAGATTATCATAAGTGATCACCCCAGATCTGATTGTCCTCATTGACACCCAGCTTTATAGATCTTCATAAGAAGTCATCACCTCAGATATGATGACTCTAATTAGTACCCAGCTTTATGGATAATCAGAGGTGATCACCCCAGTTCTGATGGTCACTATTCATACCTAGCTTTATGGATAATCAGAGGTGATCACCCCAGATCTGATGGTCCTCCTTCATACCCAGCTTTATAGATCTTCATAAGAAGTGATCACCCCAGATCTGATGACCCTCATTCATACCCAGCTTTATGGATTATCATAACAAGTGATCATCTTAGATCTGATGACCCTCATTCATATGTTCACTTACCTGTACCAGTCCAGCCCCCTCTCATAGTTCCTGTCAAAGAAGTGGGGTTCAGTGCCCATAGCTCTCACTTCTGGATGCACCCTAATAAATTCCAGGACTGCTCTAGTGCCCCCCTTTTTGACCCCCACAATAATGGCCTGGGGCAGCCTCTTGTGCCCGTATCTGGGGGCAGCCGTGCTATTCCCAGTGGAGTGCGCCAGGTGCTCGGTAGGTTTTGGGGGGCTCCCAGTCATTTCGGGGGGTTCCGTCTGATTCTTGCCACTCCAGTCCGGGTAGGAGGATAGGTCCGTGTTGGAGAAGGTGAGTGCAGCTCCGGAGTGGGGGCACAGGAGCACTTTCTGCAGTAATTTCTTGCCCCCCAGCAGTGGGGGGCAGCCGAGGTGCTGGTACCCCTGGCTGTGCATGTTGGGGTGCCCCCCGCGAAGGATGAGGTTGTAGCAGAGTAGGGTGCAGGACAGGCACAGGGTACACAGGAAGAGGTACCTGCGGGCATTGCGGGGGCTCAGTCTGGGTGCCATGGCTCCACGCACAGGGGCCACATTGTGGCCCCCCTAGGCTCCTGCATGTGTGACTGTCCCGGTAAAGCTGCACACCCGGCACTGGTAGCTGCTGGCACACCCCCACCTTGTCTGAGACCAGCCTGGTGAAGGAGGGCTCTCAGGATCCCCCACCCTTCTGGCTTTAACCCACCCGGTGCCAAAACCGGGCAGACATGCGGCGCTTAACCCCTGCCCTGCCGAACTCTCCTGCACGACAGATGCCAAGCCTATGTTCTAGCAGCAGCTTTGCAGGAAGAGACTGGAGAGTTACCTGGGAATCTGCCATAGCAAATCTTATGATTTTTCTCTAAGAAAAACCCACAATCCATTAGGTATTTCCTGGAAAATTCATCTTCTGGTGTAAATACTTTAAAAAAACATGAATAAGGGCAAATTTAGGAACCCGGCCAAAAGCAACCAATCACAGTGCAGCTTTCATTTTTCAGGTGCACTTATAGAAATAAAAGCTGCGCTGTGATTGGTTGCTATGGGCAACAAAGCCAGTCGTTCTTTTGGGTTAATTAATCATGGCGTTTTATCTGCTGGTTGAAAAGTAAAAATTTTGCACCTTTTGGTCAGGAAATAAAATAACCTGGAAATAACCAGGAAATGAATAACACCTGCTATAAGCGCTATGTATGCCATTTTCTGGCACAAAAGAATACATTTTTTGTAAAGATGTAAACTGCGCCCATTTTACCAACCATTTTTCAAAACGGGACCAGAAAAGTTGCAAGTGATGGCGCAGAGATGGCGTGCGCCGTGATATGTGACTTTCCTATGCCAAAATAAAAAAACTGACATAAAAGTGATTGATAAATTCCCTTCATGGTTCTCGCGCCTTATTTACAAAGCCTTTGCGCCATTTTTTGTGGCAGAGGTGGAAATAGTGAGCGGGGCTTCACAGTCACCCTCATGATAAGGTGCACCCTCCATACTTTACACAGATAGCCCATTGAGTAGAAGAGCATCTGTCAACAGGATCAACCCCATTAAACCAGGCGCAACATCTGCTAGGGTTGACCCTGCTGAGTAAAATGATATCTCAATTATGCACAAATTGAGCCGTTCCTTAGTAATATCACTTTGTTATGTAAATTAGGTTTTCGTTGCACCCAGGGACAGCTCTTTCCCCTTGGAGCAGCAAAGGTTTGAAGTGCACCCAGGGACGGGCACTTTCCCCTTGGAGCAGCAGAGGTTTGCAGTGCACCTAGGGGCGGGCACTTTCCCTTTGGAGCAGCAGAGGTTTTCGGTGCACCCAGGGATCGGCACTTTCCCCTTGGAGCAGCAGAAGTTTGCAGTGTCCCCAGGGGTGGGCACTTTCCCCTTGGAGCAGCAGAGGTTTTTGGTGCACCCAGGGATGGACACTTTCCCCTTGGAGCAGCAGAGGTTTGCAGTGTCCCCAGGGGTGGGCACTTTCTCCTTGGAGCTGAAATGAGCCAAGGTGCAATACCAGAAACATCCTGTGAACAAGGGTGGTGCTGTTTTGCTTTTTTTGTTTTTTTAAAAAGAAGCCTGTTTATCTCATCCTGGACAACCCCTTTAAAATCGGATGTATGTTTCTACAACAGAATTCTGAAGCTGTACCCTTGAATTTTTGCTAAAAGCGTGCAGCAGATTTGCACGAGGGTTGTCATTTAAAGGGTTAAATCCCCTTAATTTCTGGGTGACATAAGTGGCAAGTCCTGGCAGTTTTTTTTCTGCTGCACTGATGGGAATTTGTGCAGAAATTTGGGGATTTGGATACAGAAACCCCATGCAGGGGATGCAGGTTTTGCATGGATTCAGGCACGGAATCCGCAACGAAATCTGACATGTGTGAACATCGCCGAACAGTGTGTCATTTTACACGGTGTCCTGACAGTCTGCACATATTTGAATATCGAAGTCTTGTTAGAGAAAGCAGCGAGTTTAGGGCCACTGACCCCTGGGGACCCACCATCGCTTCTCTCCCGTCTTCTTCTTGACAGCTGGATACATTCTGATGCCCTCATTGATCCAGAGCTGCTGCGTTGGACGGAGTTATGGAGAAGGTTTATCTTTCAGACCGTCCATCTTCAGCCTGTGGTGCTAATGAGTGCACCGCCCCGTGCCGGGGCAGAGGTGGGGTGAGCGGGTGGTAACCTGCTGTCATCATGTGCCATTATGGGGGGATTCCAGCTTTACGCTGGTCATGGCGGGGACGGACCCTTCTCCACGACGTCTTCCAGCTCTTACATTATAGGTGAAGGGGCAGAACAGCAGATAATAGCCTTCTGCCTTTGTCACGGGTGAACGGAAAGCAAATGAATGTAGCGGGATCACATTTAATGCAGTTTTCCCATCGCTATATGCAAATTAACGGACGGATGAAGGGATGGTAGATGGAGTAAGGACGTCCTTGAGACGCCGGGATCAACGCCTAATGAAAAACGTATCTTTGCTATCTGACCTCGGTATAGAGGTCGTCTAAATGCTCATTTTAATGCAAATATTTTTTTTTTCTAGAGACATCATTGGAGACATCTGGAGCCATCTTTGCTGTTCTACATTGTGCTGTTCCTCTGTTATTCCTTCTGGAATTTATCTGGAACTGCATTGAATGACAACTAGCTGGTATGTATGAGGCCAAACAAAACTGTTTGCTGGTGTCTTGTGTAAGGGAAAACTAGGGTCTGACGCGTTTTATTCTGTATAGGGAGTACGGTGCTGCCACAGGGCTTCTAGGGAGATCATATCTGCGTATTCCTTTCCGGTTTTGAGATCCGGCAGAGGATCTCAAAACCGCAGGAAAACGCATCCAATTGAATAATACAACCGGCTGCATCCGTTCAGAACGAAGTTGTATTATATCAAAAATGAACATGCATCAAATACCATTGTAAGTCAATGGGTCTCAGATCCGGTTCAAACCATTCTCAACAGACACTGGGAAGTACTACCTACAGATCGAGACCTGCGAGGACAAGTCTCTTCAAGACCCATGATAACTTGGAAAAGGTCGAAAAATCTGAGAGTCCTCTTGACCTCTAGCCACTATGTGGCACCTAAGAGTAGAGGTATGTTTGGCGATAGGGGGCCCTGATGGGGGTGTACCCCTTGTGGTCAATGTACTGCCTGCCGATATGTCTTGCGTTGCAACAGTTTTGCCAATTCCAAGAGAGATAGGGAGTATAAAATTTTACACCATATCTCTTGTAACATGGAAGGTGTCATATATCATGCCCAATGCCCATGTGATTTTATCTACATTGGCATGACTACCAGGGCATTTAAAGTTAGGATACTGGAACACGCTAAGGACATCCGGGCAGCAGCAGACATTAAGGATGGAGAAAAATTTAAGAAACTAAAACCCATCGCCAAACATTTTAGAGAGGCCCATAATTGCAATCCTAATGGATTGCGGTTTAGAGGGATAGATCGGGCCAGATTAGGAATTAGAGGTGGCAACCTTAAAGGGTTCTGCAGTTCTGTAAAACTGATGATCTATCCTCTGGATAGATCATCAGCCTCTGATCGGCGGCGGTCCGACACCTGGGACCCCCGCCGATCAGCTGTTTGAGAAGGCAGCGGCGCTGCAGGAGCGCCGCGGCCTTCTCTGTGTTTACCACAGGCCCAGTGACGTCACGACTAGTATCACTGGCGTGGGCGGGGCTAAGCTCCATTCAAGTGAACAGAGCTTAGCCCCGCCCAGGCCAGTGATAGTAGTCGTGACGTCACTGGGCCTGCGGTAAACACAGAGAAGGCCGCGGTGCTCCTGCAGCGCCGCTGCCTTCTCAAACAGCTGATCGGCGGGGGTCCCGGGTGTCGGACCTCCGCCGATCAGATGCTGATGATCTATCCAGAGGACAGATCATCAGTTTTACAGAACTGCAGAACCCCTTTAAACGTTGTTTGTTGCAAAAAGAGACCAAGTGCATGGTCCTTTTGGATACAGTGTTTCCAGAGGGTTTAAATGAGGCTTTGAGTTTCGAATCCTTTCTGTAAAAATGTTTTTATTGTATATTAATTTACTTTTATTCTTTAGATGTGGTGACTATCTTGACTGACCCCGTGGAAGATGATGGCGACTTGTTCCGTTTGCTATGAAACAAACCGTATGAAGAGACTCTGTTTGGAGTTGAAGAATTATATTTAACATTGTGGTGGGAATTTACAACACCTAATGGGCCTAGATTTTAGCCCTGAGGGACTTTGAAGCACTGATTGTGATTAGAGATGAGCGAGCAGTGCTCGGTACGAGCACTGTAATGCTCGGGTCCCGTGTGAAATGCCCGCAGGCATTGCGGATCCGTCCTCATCTGCATGTAAGTCAATGAGGACGGATCGTTTGGTATGACACTCATACCAAACGGTTCCGTCCTCACCCGTCTTAAAGTCAGTGGGGACGGAACCGTTTGGTATGAGTGTCATACCAAACGATCCGTCCTCATTGACTTACATGCAGATGAGGACGGATCCGCAATGCCTGCGGGCATTTCACACGGGACCCGAGCGTTACAGTGCTCGTAATGAGCACTGCTCGCTCATCTCTAATGGTGATACATATGTTTAAAAAGGTGTTTGTTTGTTTATCACAATATTGATCACTATTATATAATCTATTTTTTGTGGTTTGCCACTTGAATTTATCATATTTTTATAATCACTTACGTTTTTTGTATCTATGTATTTGGTTTGATTGCACATATTTTATACTGTCTGTTATTACAGACCTTATCACTTGTTCACTACAACATATATATCCATAATTTATATATTCACATTATTATGCTTTAATTGGTATATACTTGTTCTTTTGTAGTCTATATCAGTAGCTTTTGTTGTGTTCGGGTCCACGTTACTCATTTTATTTTATTATATTTACCTTTGAGTCTCGCGATCTAATGTCATGTGACATATACCTCCCCATGTGACTGTGAGTGCGCGCTGCGGGGTGCGCTGCGTTCCGGGGATCAAGGGTGGCGTCACTTCCGGCTCTGGTGGTTGGCTGGATTTGCGTTCCAGCGGTCCATGCCTCCCCCGGAAGCCTTGTACGCCGCGCTGTGGACTTCGGCCTCATCACCTATACGCAGTGCGCCGATATACACGGCCCCTTTGGGTGACATATTTTTTGGCGCCAGCAAGCGGAACTATTTAAGTTGGGAATCAGTCTTGATACTTACCTCCCTCCTGACGAAGCTTTCCTAGCGAAACGCGCGGTGAGGACCTCTAGTGGGTATCTCTGGTGATCCGCCTGCCCCATCATGTCTTTGGGTGAGTTCAATTACTATTGTTGGGTCTGATAGTTGATGTGATCCTGGCTAATTGTGACTTTTTTCTTGGCCCTAAGCGGTGACCTCTGCTCATTGTTGCATGAGGTGGCACCATTTTTTAGATTGAATATGTATTTAGTGATAGTACTACATGTCCAGTGATATTGTCATAGACTCACCTACTATTTGGCATGTCTAACATTTATTTGGGGGAGGCGGATCATCACTACCCATGTCTCCTACTAGCACCATGTGGCCCTAGATATATTATGTGATGATATATTTATATTTTTGTATTTATGTGATTTAATGAAAGAGACATTTTTAGATTATATATTGTGTAGAGAGCATTTTTCTTGCCTGCCTCCTGCGTTAGGGGTGGCATGATTTGTAGGTTGTCTGTGTTCATTTTGTGCTCTCTGTTATTGTTCTGAGGCATTTGTTGTGTTCCGGTGTTTTTTGTGTCTGAAAAAAAACGGATCCGACACCATTAATTTGTCTGTTTTTTTTATGCCGATTCTGGCATGTTCACTTTCCCATGCCGCATACAAAAAACGCACTCCAGTTTGTTCAGTTTTGTCCCCATTGACAATGAATGGGGACAAAACTGAAGCGTTTTCCTCCGGTTTTGAGATCCTCTGCCGGATCTCAAAACCGGAAAGGTAAACGCAGATGTGAAAGTAGCCTAAATATAGCTGGTTCCTACACCTCCCTGCACATTGTAGGCTAAGGATAGGCAGTTCTGTTAATATTAGGTATCCATCTGTAGAAGCCACCTTGACGTTGGTAGATGGGCCCCACACACGTTTGAAGAAAAATGTGTGCGAAGAGCTTCCATTTTTCATGTATAGTAGGTATAGTATTACTGTAATCCAGAATAATCTCTAATCCCTAGTTCTATTGTTTGCATGTATAACAGTGTGCCGCCCAGGGTCGGACTGAGAACTTAAAGTGGCCCCTGGAAAAAAGAAAAACTAAAAGTGGCCCAATGTTGTAGGCAGGTAAAAATTGAAGGCAGGGTAACACAAGTAGGCGGGCCAGAAATACCATATTGCGGCACAAAATACCGCCCCAGCAGAGTCAAATACCTGGCCAGCGCTTGGTGCCACGTTCTGTCCTCCTACACCAGATGCCTCAGGATGGCAGTTGAGTTCAGTAATAAGGAGGGCACCTGTCGTCGCCGCCCAGTTACATAACTACTTGACGACCCCAGTGTTGATTATGTTGATTGGCCCACCAGGAAGTTTCCCTGTAAAGTCTATGGCCGGTTCGCTATACATATGTTGTTTGCTGTCTGCATGTTAGCTGCATGGATGTTCACCTGTGACTTTGGATGTGCTAGTCTAAAATTTTTTGCTGTTTGTTTAAGAGGCTAGCTGCTTCCTTTTAGATTAAGCACTCCTTGCCCATGTGACTTGCCCAGTGCTTCTAAGCACAGTATAAATATAGCTGGTTCCTACACCACCTTGAACATTGTAGGCTTAGGTTAGGCTCAGGAGAGGCAGTTCTGTTAGTTTTAGGTCCCATCTGCAGAAGCCAACTTGACATTCCAAGCAAAGAGAAATAGTTCCAACTGTTGTTGCTGCTGGAGATGACTGGAAAAATCTTAGGCAGGGTGGAGGAGGACCCAGGTCGCTTCCCCATTGGTGAGGAAAAAACCATGGCAATTGCACATTGGTTGAGGAGGACCCAGGACACTTCACCATAGGAGGAGAAGGACCCAAGACAATTGTTCATTGGTAGGGGAGGGCCCTGGACAATTGCCCATTGGTGGAGGAGGGCCTATGACAATAGTCCAATGGTGGAGGAGTACCCAGGAAAATGAACCCTAGGAGGAAAAGGACCAAAGACAATTGCCCCTTGGTAGAGGAGGACCCAGGACAATTTCCTGTTGATGAAGGATAATTCCCCATTGGAGGAGGACCCAGGACACTTCACCATTTGTGGAGGAGGACGGATGACAATTACGCATTTGGAGGAGGAGGACACAGGACAATTGCCCATTGGTGGAGGATGACCCAGGACAATTTCCTGTTGATGGAGGAACAACCAGGACAATTGCCCATTGTAGGAGGACCCAGGAGACTTGCCCCTTGCTGGAGGAGGACCCATGACAATTACCCTTTGGAGGAGGAAGACCCAGAACAATTTCCTGTTGGTGGAGAAAGAACCAGGAGAATAGAGTAGGAGGAGGACCCAGAACAATTGCCAGTTGGTGGAGGAAGCCCAAGGGCAATTGCTCATTGGAGGAGGACTATTGGCCATTAGAAGAGAATCCAGGACAATTGCCCAATGGTGGATGAGGACCCAGTACAACTGGACGTTGAAGGAGGAGGACCCAGGACATTTGAACATTGGTGGAGGAAGGCGCTAAATAATTGCCTACTGGTGGTGAAAGAACATGGACGATTGCCCCCTTTTCCCTCTCTATAATCAACCCTGCATCTACTCTCTGTAATATAGCAAGAAAAAGGGCAGAAGGAATAAAGTAACACACATCTGCAGGACCAGACTACGCACAGTGCTTGTAGTCTGTTGCCAAGGAGACACATAGACCAGGGTATGAGCTGCATACACCAAACTAGGATTTGGCATCAGTTTATGATCAGAGGAGGGTCTGACCTCAGGGACCCCCGCAGCTCCTGAAACTAAAGGATCGCTGCATCCACTTCACCTGCACAGCAGTGTACTGTGGTGGGAACACTGTTAGGGCTGCGGTGCCTCTATTCGCAGGACCGATAGGGGTCATATCAGAGGTCAGAGGTCAGTCAGACACCCATTGATCAAGTCCTAATGATATGCCATCACTTTACAAGATCATAATAACCCTTTAAGAAGGCAAAATGTTAAGATTCATGCAATTTAATGAATGTGGATGACTTTTCTATGGATTTGGACTAACATCTGTAGTTTTTGTTTAATGAAAGAAGTTTGGAGTTGGTCCCACCGCTAAACCAGCGCCTGATCTTATTGGCTGGTGACTCCAGGACCCCGGCTTCGCCATCTGTGACAGAGAAATGCTGCTTTGTTCCTAATGTCCCTGTTTGTCCATCTCTGCGGATATCCAGACGTGATCCTCCTGAAATGTGTCACATCAGTTTTAAACAATTCCAGAACAGCGGCGCCAGGAGGCCGCCATGGCACATCCACAGTCAGGGGTCCGCTGCTTCCCCCAGTACTGAGATAAGGAAGCCTCTTTTTTCTGCATGTCATCAGATTTTCTATAGCGTTCCAGCAGGTTTCACGATCCCCTCCGGCCTCGTATTATGTTGTCACTTTCAAAGCTCTCATTGCCGCTCCTTCTGTAGTCACCCCATGATATTGTGGGCGCTTCAATAAAACCGTTTTATCTGGAGCGGCAATGACACGAGCCACGTCTGTGTGAGCTGATAAAACCGGCGTCTCACTTCGTCTTTCTTCTTGAAGGAGTTTAATCCTTTTGCTGCAGTGCCATGTAGGCCTCTGGGGCAGTATCTGGATTAAGAGGCCGTACCACCCAGTACAATGCGCGCGTCTCATCTTCGGAAAGTGCAGTCTTTTTTTATATCCGTCACCTATAAGTGACACTCGTGGTTTTGTATCTGTACTGGAATGGTAACACGGAATTTGTCCTAAATGGATTGGATTGTCTGGAATGGGACAAGATAAGATATAAGGATAAGACATTGGCACCCAGGGTGGCATCGCTAGCAGTGGGCACCATGATTTATGTGGGGCCTATGATTTATAACTATTTTCATCTTTTACCAGGATAGGTCATCAATATCTGATTGGGGGGGTCCGACTAATCCCTTTAGAGGAGTTTCCTGGGAGTACACTATTGATGACTTATCCTCAGGTCATCAGTACCTGATTGGAGGGGTCTGACTTTCGTCACTCCCTCTGATCAGATGTTCGGAGCTCCGAGTGCCGTGGCTTCTTCCTATGCCAGTGACGTTATCGGTCACATGGTCTATGTGCAGCTGAGTCCCATTCAGGGCTGCAGTATCAAGCACAACACTACACAAGGAACGGCACTGTGCTTAGTAAGCTGTAAGGAGGCCACAGTGCTCACTGGAGCGCCACAGCCTTTTCAAAGAGCTGATCGGCAGGGGTGCAGAGAGTCAGACCCAAACTGATCAGATATTGATAACCTGACGATAGGTCATCAGTATTGTACTCCCCTTTAAAGGGATTAGCCCACAAACAACATTTCTAGCCTATGCACAGGTGAAAAGATTTGATTGCTGGAGGCCCAACAACTAGGACCTCAAGCAGTCCATTCATTGTCTATGGGACTGCTGAATCCAGCGCTCGGCCATGTCCAGCAGAAATGAATAAAGCAGTGGTCACACATGTGCACTACCACCCTATTCACACAAAGGGACTTGAGGACTTGACTTCTTGTGATCACTGTGTGCTACACTAGCAGCCTATGCTCACTACTCTCCGCCCCCTCGGGTGGTCATGGCCACCATATCACTTATCCCGCTCGGTCTATTTCTTTGCCAGCGCTCCACATCCACGTGCCCTCTTCTGCCTGCCAGCAATGGGCCTGACCACTGGCATTCCACACTGCGTGTCATGCTGCAGGTCGCAGCCTGCACTTTCCCACTAGGTCCAACTGCACTGCCCTAAGGGCCCTTTCACATGAGAGAGTTTTCCCATGCGGGTGCGATGCAAGAAGTGAACACATAGCACCCGCACTGAATCCTGACCCATTCATTTCAATGGGTCTGTGTACATGAGCGTTTTTTTTCACGTATCAGGTCTGCGTTGTGTGAGAATCACAGCATGTTCTATATTCTACGTTTTTCATGCAGCCCTGGCCCCATAGAATTGAATGGGGCTTCAATGAAAAACGCATTAGATCCGGATGCAGTTCAGGTGCAGTGCGTTTTTCACTGATGGTTGCTAAGAGATGTTGTTTGTAAACCTTCCGTTTTTTTTCACGCGTGTGGAAAAACGCATCAAAACGCATTGCACCCACGCGGAAAAACCTGAACTGAACGCAAATACAGACAAAACTGACTGAACTTCCTTGCGAAATCATGCGAGTTTCACTGAACGCAATCAGTATCGTTCATGTGAAAAGGGCCTCACAGTGCGGGTGCACTATGTGGTTTCTGGTTTCACACATTGTTTTTTCCAAGTTTTAGCTGCTTTTCTCTGAATTTCAGCAGCAGTTTGTTTCCTGCGTTTTTTTTTAATTGGCCAGATGTTATTTTAAAGTCTGTAGTGAATCATGAAATTGCTAAAAATGCTGTGAAAAAAAAGAAAAACAAATCAAGAACAAAACAAAAAAAACGCATAGCAATTTTAACCATAAAAAAATTGGCAAAGAAGCTTTATAGGAGTTCAGCTAAGCTGTTAGGGGCGTGTCTGTCAACAAGCTTGTTGACTGTTTCCAATGACAACCAGCAGAATTATAATACAGTATAATACAGCATCCTAAAATAAGTAATATAGATACAAATGTAACTTTTTATATACAATAGATCAATATACAAGTGGTAAGCCAGCGCTATGAGGACATGACTTATGGTTTTGTAGCTTTTACTATAACCAGGAGGTAAAGAAGTGTAATGATAGCTAATTATATGTGGATAAAACTTTTTTGTGGCTCCCATTTTTTAGCTGTCGTTGGTATTGGAATGGCTGTAGACTTTAATCTGGGTGATTTTCTGTATTTTGTGACGGATTCTCATTAAGTTTTCTTATTAGGTGTTCTCAAGCTGAAGATTGATTAACACATAAAGCCTGTAATGCGCCGTCATTGTCCCCTGTGGAATACACTTTAGACTTTTACGATTAAACATTGATTCTTGTTTTTATGTTTCGGTGTAATATACTGTGACCTACATTCATCAAATGGCGGTAAAGGAGGAGTAAGCTTTCTATAAAGAGTAGGGAAGCGTATGGCGGCCACTCACACTGCCATGTCTTCAGGGCATCAGTCTGCGGGCGGGGTGGGCATTGCTTCCACATGGATTGATAGGATTGCCGTTGATGTTCTTTACTGACCGGTGTGAACAGTCCTCTGGAAAGAGGTGGATTGAGGACAATATGGCTGACACTGGTGATGTCACTAGAATATATAGTGCCCCCATAACTGTGAACCAGCCATTCTACTACTTTGTTGACAGAGAGACTGAACTATAGTAATGCAAACAGCAGCATACTGTAACTAACATAAATTTAAAAAAGTAATTTTCAAATTTATAGAGTTATGCCCCTTTCACACGAGCGGGAGACTCGCATGTCTCCCGCAACGCATCTACAGGGCTGGACTCCGGCACTGACTGGGATCGCATATAATGCCATGCGATCCCTGTCAGTGCCGAGTCCAGCCCTTTAGATGTGTTGCTGGAGACATGTGAGTCTCCCGCTCGTGTGAAAGGGGCATTAAAGGGGTTTTCTGAGATTTACATACTGATGACCTTTCCTCAGGAGAAACTGAACACTGGGTTAATCCTAAATGACAGCTGATCACTGGAGATACCATGTGATCATCGTTTGGGTATCTTTCTAACTGAAAAAGGATTTTCCAAAAATAAAAACACCCTCTTTAAGGAAAAATCATGCAAGATACAACCCAGCACCATGATCTTCACAATGTTTCTAGGCTTAAAGTGCATCTGTCATCTATTAAATCAGGCATACGAGCTGGTAGAGTTGATCCTTCTGATTAAAATGATACCTGCCTTGTAAAAATCGGTTGTGATGTTCCCGAGAAAAAAGACCTTTTATTCTTTATGAAAATGAGGTCTTCAGTGCACAGAGGGGAGTGGCCTGTTCCCCTTGGTGCACTGAAGCTTTTATTTGCATAAAGAATAAAAGTCTTTTTTCTCAGGAAAGCAGCAAACGATTTTCACAAGATAGGTATCATTTTAATCAGCAGGACAAACTCCACAAGGCTGTGTGCTTATATTGCCTAGAATAAGAAGGTTGATCCTGCTGAAAGTTGTTTTTTAAAGGGGTTGTCCAGCTGTGCAGAATTTGACAGAACAGCAGTGGCAGGGGATCTGTGAGGTTGATTATCCCTTCTTTTATTTTTTATTTTTTAAACCATTCTCAACATTTTATTAAAAATTTAGCCCTTTAAACCCACCAACCTTTAAGTCAATTGCTGCTATGCCTACAGTTACGGCCATGACCACCATAGACTGCATCAAGTGATTCGGACACCTTAGTTAAAGCGGTCACCTCACTAATGATACAGGATTGCCAGGTAGGGGGTCCAGAGGGACACGTGTCCCCGTTGAAGGGTGCTAGGGGGGAGTCAATAAGCCCCTGTTCCCTGGTCAGGATATTTATCTGCAAGGCTAGGGCCTGGGTAAATGAATGATCTAAAAGTTCAAAAACTTTTTTGGGTTGTACAAGATTAGAAAATCGTGGCTGCTTTTTTCCAGAAACAGCACCACAACTGACCAAATGTTGGGTCTGTTATTGCAGCTCAGCTCCTTTAAAGTGAACAGGGCTTGGCTGCAATACTATGCACCACCTGTGAAAAGTGTGTTGTGCTGTTTTTGAAAGAAAGTGCTCACGTGTACAGTTTTATTGTACACCGTCATGAATGGTGCTGGGAAACTAGAACTGAGTCATGAGATGAATGCTGAGGAGCTAGAAATGGAGACAACCCCATACAGCAGGCACAGTCACGAAATCCACTCCGCAGAAGAGACGAGACATCCTGTGAGAGAGAGTGCGAGACCCAGCCTCCAAGCATCGATTCCTGCGGCACAACTCCCTTCATTAATCTCTCCCAGAATTATAAAGTTTCTTAATTACTCTTGATTAATTAGGGTTCTCTCTGTAATTGTGTCCCTGAGCCGAGTGCCGCTGCTGATAATTAGTGACCCAGAAATCTGTATTCAGGGCAATTAGCATTGTGCAAAGAACAGGACAAACCCAGACTCTCAGTCACAAGCACTGGAATGGAAGGATCTATAGGGACTGGAATCCTAGAGCTAATTACTGTGAAATTAATACTTAACGGTGGGTAAACCCTTTCTCTGCCAGACGCTAAGGCGTGACCAGTCTGATCTGAACCGGGAGATTTACTATGACAGCAGCAAAATGCCAACTGATCCGGGGGCGGTAACAGTGCCATAGCAATAGGGACGGTAGAGGTTGCAATGACAACCAGACCAAGGCCCCTGTGGGAGCCTCTTAACATTATGTAGTAGGATCTAATAGGGCTTGTGAGGGACGGCTCCTGACCTCGATAGCCTGGACATTCAGACCATACACTCCCACGCCTGGCACCCAAGACTGTGGAAGTTCTACACTGTCTAAATGATTGATTTGCAGTGTTATCTGGGTTTGTCAATGATATATGTGCACCTTATGGTCATGTTATTTGGACACCTTATTGTTGTATTATTTGGGCACCTTATGGTCATGTTATTTGGGCACCTCATTGTTGTATTATTTGGCCACCTTATGATTGTGTAATTTGGACACCTTACTATTATATTATTTGGACACCTTATTGTTGTATTATTTGGACACCTTATGGTTATGTTATATGGGCAACTTATTGTTGTATTATTTGGCCACCTTATGATTGTGTAATTTGGACACCTTATTGTTGTATTATTTGGACACCTTATGGTTATGTTATATGGGCACCTTATTGTTGTATTATTTGGACACCTTATGGTTATGTTATTTGGACACCTTATTGTTGTATTATTTGGGCACCTAATGGTCATGTTAATTGGACACCTTACTGTTGTATTATTTGGACACTTTATGGTCATGTTATTTGAGCACCTTATTGTTGTATTATTTGGGCACCTTATGGTCATGTTATTTGGACACCTTATTGTTGTATTATTTGGACACCTTATGGTCATGTTATTTGGGCACCTTATGGTCGTGTTATTTGGACACCTTATTGTTGTGTTATTTGGGCACCTTATAGTCATGTTATTTGGGCACCTTATGGCTGTATTATTTGGGCACCTAATGGTCGTGTTATTTGGGCACCGTATTGGTGTATTAGTTCGGCATCTTATGGTTGTGTTATTTGGACACCTTATTGTTGTATTATTTGGGCACCTTATGGTTGTGTTATTTGGACACCTTATTTTTGTATTATTCGGGCACCTTATGGTTGTGTTATTTGGACACCTTATTTTTGTATTATTTGGGCACCTTATGGGCATGTTATTTGGGCACCTTATTGTTGTATTATTTGGGCACCTTATGGTCATTTTATGTGGGCACCTTATTGTTGTATTATTTGGACACCTTATGATTATGTTATATGGGCACCTTATTGTTGTATTATTTGGGCACCTTATGGTCATATTATTTGGGTATCTTATTGCTGTATTATTTGGGCACCTAATGGTCATGTTAATTGGACACCTTACTGTTGTATTATTTGGACACTTTATGGTCATGTTATTTGAGCACCTTATTGTTGTATTATTTGGGCACCTTATGATTATGTTATTTGGACACCTTATTGTTGTATTATTTGGACACCTTAGGGTTATGTTATTTGGACACCTTATTGTTGTATTATTTGGGCACCTTATGGTCATGTTATTTGGGCACCTTATGGTCGTGTTATTTGGACACCTTATTGTTGTGTTATTTGGGCACCTTATAGTCATGTTATTTGGGCACCTTATGGCTGTATTATTTGGGCACCTAATGGTCGTGTTATTTGGGCACCGTATTGGTGTATTAGTTCGGCATCTTATGGTTGTATTATTTGGACACCTTATTGTTGTATTATTTGGGCACCTTATGGTTGTGTTATTTGGGCACCTTATTGTTGTATTATCTGGACACCTTATGGTTATGTTATTTGGGCACCTTATTGTTGTGTTATTTGGACACCTTATTTTTGTATTATTTGGGCACCTTATGGTCGTGTTATTTGGACACCTAATTGTGGTATCATATGGGCACCTTATGGTCGTGTTATTTGGGGACCTTATCGTTGTATTATTTGGACACCTTAGGGTTATGTTATTTGGACACCTTATTGTTGTATTATTTGGGCATCTTATGGTCATGTTATTTGGGCACCTTATGGTCATGTTACTTGGACACCATATGTTTGTGTTATTTGGACATCTTATTGTTGTAGTACTGTACTTGGGCACCTTATGGTCATGTTATTTGGGTATGTTATGGTTGTATGATTTGGTCACCTTATGGTAGTTTTATTTGGGCATCTTATGGTCATGTTATATGGGCATGTTATGGTTGTGTGATTTGGTCATCTTATGGTAGTTTTATTTGGGCGCTTTATTGTCGTTATTTGGATACCTTATTGCTTTATTATTTCGACACCTTATTTCTGTATTATTTGGACACCTTATGGTCTTCTTATTTGGCCCCTTATGGTCATATTATTTGGACACCTTATGGTCTTCTTATTTGGCCTCTTACGGTCATTATTTGGACACCTTATTGTCTTGTTATTTGGCTCATTATGGTCATATTATATGGACACCTTATTGTTGTATTACTTGGGCACCTTATTGTAATGTTATTGGGCATGTTATGGATGTGTTATTTCATCACTTTATGGTCATGTTATTTGGGGACCGTATCTCACACCATATGGGGTGGTGTCAATAGAAAGTCCTGCATATGGCACCAACCCATGTCTGGCCCGGGTTCAAATTCAAGTTGGTGTCATCATTGGTAAATTGATAGACCCAGGAATTTTTCACTAATATCAGGGTTCATCAAGCTATGTTTTTGGGTGGTAACTAGAAATGATTTTGTGACATGACAGCAATACACATAGACCCTCCATTTTTAAGTGGGCATTAACTGATCCAAAAGTTGCCAGATCTCCCTACCCATAAATCCCAGTTAGGGTAACGTGTCACCCATACTGACAATGTGCTAGACCTAATAGTCACTGCAGTCATGTGACCAACAGAAGTGACGTCAGTATGGATGACACACCACCCTGCAGCCCATGAGTGTGGTCCTCATTGCAAAAATCAAAATGGTACTTTTGGTCGAGCCACCACACAACACATAACTACATAAAATCTGTTTCCTTGAGGTGTTTGCGCTACCTATCATGCTTCTGAGACTCGGAGAACCCTTCCATGTGGAAAGCCAAGTGACAAAGTGTCATGTCAGCTGTCCCTAAGCTGTGTCTTTGGCGGAGATGAGATTCATACCTCCTTGCTGTCTCCTGGATGTGATGCCCGCATGTAATGACTGACAGGCGAGAAATAAGGAAGAGTAAATGTTTGTTCTGCCTTCTCTATAATTCAAGCTCATAAAGTGACTGAGTGCCCCATGTATCTTACCTGCATAGTAAAAGCTAATATAGAAAAGAATAACTTCTCAAGAGTACTAGGAGGGAATGTGTGAAATAAAATTAAAAATTGTATCCAAAAGGGTAAGTATGCCACCCTCGATCTGTATCCCTACTGATCTAATAGATACTGTATGCCTTATGCTTAATGATAGGGAATAACTTAGAGGTTGGCCCATGAAAAATATTCTACGGTTTTCAAACCAGCCCCTGGATCTGAATAGTTTTGTAATTGGATGTAATTAAAAAATTTAGCATAGCCACTGAGTTATTCAATAAAATATATCTGTATAGCACCACCTGCTGTTAGTTTTTTTCTTATTTCTTTGACCTGCTCACTGAGATGGCCGGACATGCTCAGTTTCATCTTTCAACTGCCTCCTGAGCTGTGATAGGTGGAGCATGGACACGCCCCCTTAGCTGCCACAGAAAAGACACTCCCCTTGAGCTGCAGCTTGATATAAATCTAGCAGAGCAATGAATGTGGAGATCTCTGGATCCATGTGAGGTACAGGGCTGGTTCTAGCTTTGTTAGAAAGAGGTACAGGGCTGGTTCTAGCTTTGTTAGAAAGAGATTGTCATGTACTATATGACATCTCATTTTAATTTTTTACATTATTCATGGGAGAACCCCTTTAATATAACCAGAATAACTGTACATCAAAATCATAAGACAAATAACTAGACAAGTTCTTTTTTAGATGCCCATGTACACTTTCCCCATGCCTTTTTTTTTCAATGTAGCCTCTCCTGACCTGTTTTCATGTGGTATACCGATCACTCTGGTTTCTTTCCACCCTGTATGTAGCACTTTCTGTTCCTGTATCCAACCAAACCCATAATGCACTTCTCCTTCCTCTGCCACAGCTCCAGCCCCGCCCCTAAGAACGCCCAGCTAGTTTATAGCTCCTCCCATCCTTATCAATGCCCCACCCATCTCACAAGAAAGAGCTGCATGGACATGGTCATGTGACCACAACCCAGAATGGGAGATAGCAGCAATAAAAGTAAAAGAAATACGTTACAAAATGACAGCGAAATTGATAAGTGGTTATTTTAAAGGCTGTTAATCCAAACTGGAAAACCCCTTTAATGATTTCTTCGTTAAGATTCAGTAATAGCAGCACCACTCGGAGTAATTAATTTATTACTGTGCGTGAGGATGGGGAACAGCGAGACTAGCGTCTGAGTCATGCCTCTGTAGTTGAAAATGTTTGGAAAGTGGAGCTCATTCCTCAGCGTTATACGGCCCCCTTCTGCTGCACGGAGCGGGTGATTGATTGGCAACAACACCAAGGTGTGAGAGGAAGAATAACATGGACGTCTGTTTTTACTACCTCACTGCTACCGTCTCCTGGGAATAGCGCACACTCCGGAAAGAGAGACGGCTCTGTCCTGCTTAGAATAAAAAGAGAAATCTGCCTTATTTCATCTTCGTCTCTCCGTTGCAGCCCTGCTGGAAATAAAAAGATGAAAAATACCTCTGATGATAGAACGTTTCCAGCTTTACGTCCTAGGACAAATAAAGGATCCTTTACTCAATAGTCTGCAGATCTTCCATCTGTTAATTCTTTGCTGTGAAAGCAACTGCATCCTACAACAAGGTGATCACTGCCCATCCCCCTCCCAAGGTCCACACGATGACATTATTACCGTATATTAGCGTCTGCCATTACCGCGGTCACTGTTGTCTAGAAGTTGTCTTTTACTGCTTGGGTTACTCAGAGGAAATGGACCAGAGAGGAGATCCTGTGTGCAAGATGGGCTCCTGTGGTGGAAAGCAGCTTGTTAGCGGACAGTAACTTAATAGCGCCAGGGATGAGCTCTGAATCGTATATGAGCGAGGAAACCTGCCGGGTGTCAGATGTTGGCCTTAAATGGAATGCCAAGGTCATGAGGAAAGGGACGAGGCTAAAGGAAACCAGAAAAAAAAGAAAAGGAGGTCTCTATAACAGGGGTTGTGTTAGTTTATATGTCCTATTAGTGCAAATGGATGTAATGGTAGGGGTCCCCAGAAAGTGATGTCGTCCCGTCTTTCTCTATAAATGATGCAGGTACAGATAGTACTGCCTTCCTGTCTCTCTCTTTAAATGATGTAGGTACAGATAGTACTGCCTCCCTGTCTCTCTCCATAGATGATGTAGGTACACATAGCACTGCCTCACCGTCTCACTATAAATGATGTAGGTACAGATAGTACTGCCTCCCTGTCTGTCTCCATAAATGATGTAGATACAGATAGTAATGCCTCCCTGTCTCTCTATGTAAATGATGTAGGTACAGATAGTACTGCCTCCATCTCTCTCCATAAATGATATAAGTAGATAGTACCGCCTCCCTGTCTCTCTATAAATGATGTAGGTAGATATATTACTGCCTCTCTGTCTCTTCATGTAAATGATGTAGGTACAGATAGTACTGCCTCCCTGTCTCTCCCTGTAAATGATGTGGGTACAGATAATACCGCCTTCCTGTCTCTCTATAAATGATGTAGGTACAGAAAGTACTGCCTCCCTGTCTCTCCCTGTAAATGATGTAGGTACAGATAGTACTGCCTCCCTGTTTCTCTATAAATGATGTAGGTACAGATAGTACTACCTCCCTGTGTCTCTCCATAAATTATTTAGGTACAGATAGTACTGCCTCTCTGTCTCTCCCTGTAAATGATGTGGGTACAGATAATACCGCCTTCCTGTCTCTCTATAAATGATGTAGGTACAGAAAGTACTGCCTCCCTGTCTCTCCCTGTAAATGATGTAGGTACAGATAGTACTACCTTCCTGTGTCTCTCCATAAATGATGTAGGTACAGATAGTACTGCCTCCCTGTCTGTCTCCATAAATGATGTAGATACAGATAGTAATGCCTCCCTGTCTCTCTATGTAAATGATGTAGGTACAGATAGTACTGCCTCCATCTCTCTCCATAAATGATATAAGTAGATAGTACCGCCTCCCTGTCTCTCTATAAATGATGTAGGTAGATATATTACTGCCTCTCTGTCTCTTCATGTAAATGATGTAGGTACAGATAGTACTGCCTCCCTGTCTCTCCCTGTAAATGATGTGGGTACAGATAATACCGCCTTCCTGTCTCTCCATAAATTATGTAGGTACAGATAGTACTGCCTCTCTGTCTCTCTCCATAAATGATGTAGGTACAGATAGTACTACCTTCCTGTGTCTCTCCATAAATGATGTAGGTACAGATAGTACTGCCTCCCTGTCTCTCTCCATAAATGATGTATGTAGATAGTACTGCCTCCCTGTCTCCTAAATAGTAATTGTCTAGAAGTACTGCGCAGTCCCACAGTCATCTATGAAAGATGTCCTGCAAATCCACCTTAATTACACACAACTGTTCCGAAGTTGCATGGATCGGCCTCCAGGGAACCTGGTCACATGACACTCCTCTTTTGATAATCCAGTTTTTGCCGATGTCACATCCTTTACCAGGTTTCTGGCCTGGGTTACGGACAGGATGCCACTTCTGCTGTGGACAAGGCTAGAGCTATCGCTGGCGAATGTGCATATGAGGTGCATTTAGGAGCTTGTGCATGCACCGGAGAGAGGAATAATTCTGGCCCGTCCAGAGAGGACATGACTTTCCATCCATAGCCCAGGTCTAAACCTGGTAAAGGACAGGATGTCAGTTGAAGTGTTATGCTGGCTGCCTGGCCTCCAGATGCCCCATTCCTCTGTGTGGGCAAGGGCACCGCATCACTCACCTTCTTTCAGTTGGTCCGGACCCGCTGCTGACAGCAGGCCCGGGCACAGCATCCCATGTGCTCTCCTAGCAGAGCATGGCCCGCTCCTGCTGGTTTGGTTTCTCCCTTTGCCTTAAGGGTGTGCACGTGTGCTCCTGCTGACTCTTAAAGGACCTATGGCTGGCCACCTGTGTGTATTTAAGGTGCCTTCTCCAGGAGGAAGGTGTCTCAGCTTTAGGTATTCTAGATTGCTAGTCCTAGTGAAGGTGTGCTTTTCTGTTTGTCTGCTCATGTACTGAACTTTGCCTGTTTACTGGCTTTGGCCTTACGCTGGAATTGTTTTACTTATATGCACGAACTCTGCCTGCCCTGACCTCGGCAGTTCCCTCGGTGATTCACACTGGAGTCAACTACATCAGGATTATTCCAAGAGATAACAGACTGGTGTTTTCTTGCTGACCAAATCCTTGTACAGGGGTTAAAGTGTGAATAGCAGGGGCATTCCAGGATAACACCCTTAGGTCTAGTCCTAAGTCAAACTAGTTAGTTGGAACAGTGGTTTTACACCCACTGTCTGCTACAGGAATCTGGATTATCAAAGGAGGAGCGCTATTTAATAGGTTCCCCAGAGGCCGATCCACGCAACTTTGGCATGGTAAATATTTTACTACCTTTCTCCTATAGGCGGGATATTAACGTGGGTTTAATCTATAGATGGATATAGTAATAGTAGTAAATGGATCCAAATCATGAGCAGCTCCAATAAACTATATGTGTCAGCTATTAAACAGACATATTGGATATTGAACTACATTTCCGGGCTTCCAATAGTCAGAGGGATTTGAGAGGGAATTAGCCCAAGCCCAAGGAAATCCAGCCCTTCTGTTCTGGGTTACACAATGTGGCACCACGATGGGTTCTAGATTGATCTTTGCTGTGGGACCCTCTCCTTTCTATATAAGCCTTTTGTGTATATCCGCTAAATATATTCTTCTGCTAGAACTAATCATTCCCGGCTTGTGGGCAGTCACCGCTGGGAACTACTGATCTGGGGAAATTTTTAACGTAAATCTATATCTGCACGAGAAAAGAAATATTAACCGTTGCCAGCATTATTCCATGTGAAGGACCAATTTAATTGCGACTTTCAGGCAGGAGGTGATTTTCTCGCACGCGGTAAACACAATAAAAAAAATGAGGGCGAACAAAATAAATCAATTAAATCCAATGTTTTGATGTAAAGTAAAATGAAACAGGCGCAATCATTAGAGGACGCGGGAACCACACTGAATGACAATCAGAGCAAGAAAACAGATATATGTCAGGACAAGGGGCAGCCATGTTATGGGCTTATCGGGGGAGCAGCTATAGGGGGTGCAGAGGTGGCAGCTGCACTTGGGTTCTGGTGCCTAATGGCGTCAAAGGCCCTCTGCCATGTAAGGGCCAGAAATAAAAATGTCACATGGTTGTTGTTGTTGGTGGTGGGGTCTTCAATTATTTTGTCCAAGGGATATGCAGTGTATAGTCAAAAGGTAGGGGTGCACCTAGCCTTTCTGCTGCCTGAGACGAAAACTGAAACGGTGCCCCTGCCAATGCCAATTTTGTAACCTAACCCTTTTGCCAAAAATGAAAGCGCTCATTGACCATTGCCCTTTGGCTGCCCCCCTCTTGTCCCTACCTGGTGCTGCCTGAGGAGATCGCCTCACCTGGCCTCATTGGTGGTGCACCCCTGTACCTACCTGTTAGATGTACAGATAATTTGATAAAATCAGGATGTTTTATGGATCTTTTTTATTGTCTTGAATTTCTGGACCATGAAGCTTCATAGAAGATTACAACGTGTCCATGCCAGTCCAACCAAGAGAGTGAAGCGGATCTAGTTATAGGGCAGTTAAAGGGTTTTTCCACTACTTGGATATTGAAGGTCTTTCCTCAGCATAGGTTATCAATTTCAGATCGGTCAGGGTACAACACCCCACCCCTCTGGACGTTTCATTTAGCTTCAGGTGCCGGGACGGAGCCGGAAGCAGAAGGTTCTGTCCACGGTGTAGTAGCCCTCCAAGGGCACTGCAGTTTAGCTGGCCCTTGAAACTGCACAGTGGATGGAGCCGTCCAAATGTATAGTTTCTGGTGCTGACGACTGCTCAAAACAGTCGGACCCCCACCTATCTGATATTGATGACCTATTATTCTTATTATAATTATAATATATTATAATTATAATATATTATAATTCTTATTATTTATAATTATTTGTACATTTCTAGGAGGAATAATGATGCAACGCAAAGGCCCAGATTTACTAATGTGTCTGTGCCTAGAATCTCTCTAAATCATGGTGCAATTTGGTGCATCTAGGGTTTTTATGCTTTTTTCTGTCTTGTTCAAAAAGGGATGGGGCTTAGCTGGAAGTAGGGGGGGGGGGTGAGGCATCACAGGAAATAGGCGTGGCCTACCAAAGTAAGCCAACCAATACTTGGAAGTGTCTATCCCTGCACCAGATTTATCCTCCCGCCTGAGCCCATATGATAAATGTGGTAACAGGCTAGACAGCCAAAGGCTACTTTCACACTAGCGTTAATAACTTCCGGTATTGAGATCCGTCATAGGGTCTCAAAACCGGGGGAAAAAAACGCTTTAGTTTTGTCCCCATTCATTGTCAATTGATGTATTATCAGTAACGGAAGCGTTTTTGCTGAGCCCTGACGGATCCAGCAAAAACGCTAGAGTGAAAGTAGCCTTAGTTGACGCTGTCTAAAGTTTTGGTAAATCTGGGCCAATAGAAACACCAAACTCCAAATTGTCAATCCTACTTTGAGCGCTGCTGGTTATGGGTGTGGTGGGTCCTGTTCACACCAAGTTTCTTTACTTAAAATTTAAACCCACGCTTCTCTACCAGGTGCCAATCCGACCACTTCAGTATATGTCAATATTCAAAATGCACCAATGTGGAGTGCTATGGAAGCCGTGATTGGTGCATTTTGAATATCGACATATACTGAAGTGGCCGGATTGGCACCTGTTGGAGAGCAGCGCGGCTTTAAATTTTGAATAGCAAAATTTGGGCCAATGTTTTAAGAAAAGATGCTCCAGAATTTTTATTTCATGGGGAATACCTGTATTTACTAAAATGGTCAAGACAGGTGACTAGTCCTATTTTCCCAGGGAGGGAAAAAGATTATTCAAATAGGAACTGATGCATTGTGGGACCTAAGAAAAATAAAAAAAAATGTTTTTTATATGTTTCAGCCTCACAATTTCTAATTTATCATAATATTGAAAAAAGACGACTGAGGGGAGATCTAATAACTATGTATAAATATATCAGAGGTCAGTACAGAGATCTCTCCCATCATCTATTTATCCCGAGGACTGTGACTGTGACGAGGGGACATCCTCTGCGTCTGGAGGAAAGAAGGTTTGTACATAAACATAGAAGAGGATTCTTTACGGTAAGAGCAGTGAGACTATGGAACTCTCTGCCTGAGGAGGTGGTGATGGTAAGTTCACTAAAAGAGTTCAGGAGGGGCCTGGATGTATTTTTGGAGGGTAATAATATTACAGGTTATAGTTACTAGAGAGGGGTCGTTGATCCAGGGAGTAATTCTGATTGCCTGATTGGAGTCGGGAAGGAATTTTTTTCCCTAAAGTGGGGAAAACTGGCTTCTACCTCACAGGGTTTTTTTGCCTTCCTCTGGATCAACTTGTAGGAAAACAGGCCGAACTGGATGGACAGATGTCTTTTTTCGGCCTTATAAAGTATGTTACTATGTTATACAGGGAGCCATCAATGTAATTACTTATTCCAGTCTTTTTCCTGGCGCATGCGCAGATGAGATGGATTGTGAAGTCTGCACATGCGCCAGAGAGAGGTGCAGTTCCGGCCTTGACCACAGTGGAAGTGACGTCCCATTTATAACCCAGGTTGGAGACCTGGAAAAGGATGTGAAACCAAATTTTCAGAAGAGGAGTTCCCACAAAATTTTTACAAACTTTCTCCTACAGGCGACTTACATGTCATCAAGGTGGGTTTGTAGACCCTCCTGGGTCCTGGAAAACCCCTTAAAATCAGCCAGCACTGTATTTACTGAAATTATCTCTCTCTCTCTATGTCTCTCCTGCACACAGTCACTATGGGTGGGAGCCGCCTCTGCTTCTTTCATATTTGTAATGATTGAAGCAGACTCTCCAGGCTCAATAGGTATCTCAGATGTCAGCAGGAGATTTTTGGGCTTTGATGAGGCTCTCGGGTGGTGACTTTCTGCTTCTTTTTACACGAGGTCTTGAACTATCTACAATATCTCTGTGCAATCAGATATTAGACATCAGAGAGGAGAAGAAACGCAAAAAGTAAAGAGAATGAGAGAAGTATTTAAAGTGACACTCTCGAGAAGAAAAAAACACATCTTCTGCCGCAATTTTCAAGTGATGATGGGAGATAGATGGTCGTACAGGGTGGCCTAACAGTCTAATCCGCTCCTGCTGTGCTTTACGTCTACTGCTGGATTGTTAGTAGTCTGAAAAAGGTCTCATGTACATGGCAAAGCCACTTGAAGGAGTTCATATTGTGGCACACAATGTAAAGCCACATTTTGCTCCTTGAGGCCACCATATGGTTTAGATATTCACCCATGGGTTACTTTTGTACTTCTCAGTATTACATCAGAGGGTGCTGTAGTGCAGTGGTCCCCAACCACCTGTCCGCGGCCCAGGACCAGGCCCTGGATGAATGTTTGCCGGGTCGCGGCAATCAGGGTCCTGGTCACAAGTGGGAGGCGACGGCAGGGCACAGGGAGATGAGCACTTCCATTGTGGAAGCGCTCATCTCCATAGTCATTTGTATCGCCGTCCTCAGGACAGCAAATGCCTGTGCTGCGGCAGGGCAGGGGAGGGAGAGGCATTTCCCTCTCCCATTCCTCTGATAGGCTGTCAGAGGCCGGGTCAGGCGGCGTGATGACGTCATTGCGCCGCCTGACCTGGCCGTACAGCGCAGGACACAAGCCGGAAGAGGCCTGCATCGCATCGCTGCCAGCCTGATGGGGGTAAGTATAAGTGTTTTTTTTTTCTTTTTGGTACAATACAGGGGAGGATTGCTGTGGGGCCACTGGGGGGCCTCTATGGGGGCACTTCTTACTGGTACATTATTGGGGGGCACTGTGGGGGTATCTTAGGGGGCACTTCTTACTGGTACATTATTGAGGGGCACTGTGGGGAGCATCTTAGGGGGCACTTCTTACTGGTACATTATTGGGGGGCACTGTGGGGGTATCTTAGGGGGCACGTCTTACTGGTACATTATTGGGGGGCACTGTGGGGGGCATCTTAGGGGACACTTTTTACATTATTGGGGGGCACTGTGGGGGCATCTTAGGGGGCACTTCTTACTGGTACATTATTGGGGGGCACTGTGGGTGGCATCTTAGGGGGCACTTCTTACATTATTGGGGGGCACTGTGGGGGCATCTTAGGGGGCACTTCTTACTGGTACATTATTGGGGGGCACAGTGGGGGCATCTATGGGGCAACTATGGGGGCATCTACTGAGGCTACAAAGAAGGGGTATTTTATATGGGGGGCTCTGTATAGGGGTGTTTTATGTTATATTTATATATTTTAATATGCACCTTGTGTTTTGTTATGCGCGTGAATCAGTCAGCGCCGACCAGAACATCCCTCCCCCCGGTCCCTGGGAAAATTGTCTTGCAAGAAACCGGTCCTTGGTGCAAAAAAGGTTGGGGACCACTGCTGTAGAGTCCCATGGGTGTCCTACAATGGCTCCATTTAACATTTTTGCTGTGTGGTGCCATAAAATAGGCATGAGGCCTAAGACTATAGTGTGGAACGACCATGTATGCAAGTGTGTGAAATATTAGTGGACACAAAAAAAATTCTCATAGAAACCGGTACAACCAGTGCCAGCCATAACCACATCCTTGCCACCCCCTTTCTGCACTGAATAAACCTCCACTTTTGTACACGTAGCTTAAAAGTTGGCCTGGGGATTATATTGATTGTAATTACCTAGTGCTTGTTGTTTGGGTCATTTTGACCCCATTTGTCCAGTCACCTCTCAGCTCTATATTACTACCTTTAAGTGCAGTAAAAAACAGAACAGAATGACCTGCAAAGTGCAAAACCAATTACCCTGCAGCCGTCATGTACTAAACTTTTCAACATTTATCCCTAACGAGCAAACATCCTACCGAGCTTGGACAACCCGTCCCCGTCCCAAATTGTCAGAGCCCAAAAGCCGTGCGGTGGACTTCCACGCTTACCTGGTTGGTTGACGTCAGTGGTTTTTATAGAGCTGTACACACTGGGACTGATGCCGGCTGAGCGCGTCCAGCCTCAGGATACAGGAGGTGGGGATTTATTGATTCATCTGAACTGTGAAGCACAATAATGCTGTGATTAGCTTGGGAAACTCTTCAGCATGACCTTGCAGCCATGGTCGGAGTAAATGTCAGCTCTCCGAGAAGTGAAGGGTTGCCTGCTCCGCCTATGGAGGGCAGCAAGATGGAGAACCTGCAAATACCCCCGTAGAATATTATATTTTAGGATGTGTGAAAAAGTCTAGAGGCAACTGTGGAGGATTTTATTATTTTTATTTTTAGAAAGAAATGATGAAGATTTTTGAAAAACAAAACAAGGGAATTTAAGGTCTGGGGTTAGACCTAATCATAGAAGCACAGCAAGAACATCAGTCCAAAGGTGAAGTCCAATCACACTATGCTGTATGTGTGGTAAGAAGGAAGATCTCTAAGTTTGTGAGAGAGTGAGAACTAAGAAAGAAAGATATGGGATGGATAGATAGGAGATAAGAAAGAAAGAAAGAAAGAAAGAAAAGAAAGAAAGAAAGAAAGAAAGAAAGAAAGAAAGAAAAAGAAAGAAAGATCAGAGCTAGATAGATATATAGATAGATATGGGATGGATAGATAGGAGATAAGAAAGAAAGAAAGAAAAGAAAGACAAAAAGAAAGGAAGAAAGAAAGAAGATAGATAGATAGATAGATAGATAGATAGCAGTGGCGTAACTATAATTAATCGGGCCCCATAGCAAATGTTCTTGCACCTGACTGACCCCCTCAAAAGCTGGGCCCCATAGCAAGTGGTGTGGCTATAGTTACACCAATGATGATAGATAGATAGATAGATAGATAGATAGATAGATAGATAGATATAGAGATAGATAGATAGATGATAGATAGATAGATAGATAGATAGATAGATAGATAGATAGACAGATAGAGGAGGTGTGTCCCTGCACAGTCTGGCGCTATCCAATCAGTGCTGCCAGTGTCAGACTGTGCAGGGACCGCCCCCCCCCCAAACTGGTAACACCCAGCTGGACCTTCATGGCAAACTGCTAGCAATTCATAACTTCTAGTAGAAATCAGAATTTAATGACACATCATAGAGTTATATAAAAAGATGCTCTGGCTCTAGAATTATTATTGCATGGGGAATGCATGTAGTCAGTAAAACAGACATGTCAGGAGAGGTGCAGGTCCTCTTTAAGGTGCAACAATGGCACCAAAAATTTTGGCACACCATTCTGGCAAAAGGTGAGTCAACTAACAGGCGGTGTAAACAGTCTATGATATCAGAGGCATAGAGAAGTACAGCATGGCAGCGTGCACTTATGTCCAATGTATGTAGAACCTGTGCAGAGCAATAATATGATAGTGTGCGCAGGGGCTTAAACTGTTCACAATGTGACAGAAGCAGAGTCCGGATTGACGACACATATGGCGGCTTACACAGAATCCAGCTTGTTATAGACTGCCGCTCTGGGAGACTCAGTCCATGGGCATTTCAGGATTTGCCGCTTTCGGCGAGTAATCAATCAGGTAAGTAAACATGTTTGAAGAACCTTTAGTCAATATGCTGCGAGCGGCCTTCTCGCTCTTAATGAAGAACTCAGCTGTGCCAAGACGCGGAGATGTTTGAGCCATCTGTGCGGCCTGTGATCCGCGAAGGAGAGGGACGCACACAGCAGCAGTACGATAGCGTATTCCCCTGATGCTGCAAAAATACACATTTTGCAAGAAACCTGGCTCCAATTAGTTAAAGAACACCTGTCAGCGGGATTGATTCTATGAAAACAGACATAGTGCCCGGTAGGGTTCATCCTGCTGATTAAAATGCTACGTGTCTTGTGAAAATCGATTGTGGCGTTCCTGAGAAAAAAGACTTTTATTCTTTAGGCACATGAGGGATCCAGTACACCAAGGGGTGTGGCCACCACTGGAAAGCTGAAGTACACAGAGGGACTAGGCCCCGCCCCTCAGTATACTGAAACCCTCATCTGCACTAAGAATAAAAGTCTTCTTTTCTCAGGAACTCCGATCGATTTCCACAAAACAAATATCGTTTTAATCAGCAGGTTTACCAGGCAGTATGTTCGGTTTAAAAGGATTGATCCTGATGACAGGTGCCCTTTAAGAAGTAAATTTATCATATAGACAAACTATTCATAGCCATCCTCCACCTACAGTACTTTGTTCCCCTTCTACTGTTGAGTATTTACCACTGTGGGTTATAGTTTATTGGGTCGCAGATGTAGTCACTGGGCCACTGATCTATAGTTATTCTTAGGATACTGGTGTACGTCTTCTCACAAGAAATACACTCCTTAAAGGGGTTATATGAGATTACAAACACATGACAGCTTTCCTCCTCTACTCTTCCCCATGGTCCGTGTCTAGTATTGCAGTATTGAACTGAGCTGTAATACTGCAAATAACCACTGGAGAAGAGTGGCGCTGTTTTTAGACTAAAGCAGTCATGTTATTTGTTTATATTTTTTCGATTGCATTAGAATAAAGGGTCTGTTTTTTCCCCAGAAGTAGTACCACCCCTGTCCACAGGCTCTGTCTGATATTGCACCATTCTGGGGGACATGTCCTCTCTACTGGAGCTCTCTCCCTATCACAGCTCAGGGGTGTGTCCTTTTTGCTGCAGCTCTCTCAGGAGGGTGTGTCCATTCTTCTGGAGCTCTCTCCCTGTAACTGTCACAGTTTCTAACAGTAGATACGGCTGGTGGCAGTTGAAGAATATAACTGAGCATGTGCGTCCACCTCAGCAATGTTACTGAGGTGGAGAGAGAAATAAGGTAAAGAACAGCAGGTGGCGCTATATAGATTGCTTATAATACATTTTTACTTACATGCAATTACAATAGTATTTAGGTGCAGTAGAATATTTTTTGGTGGGACAACCCCCTTTAATTCACTCTTTCCAGGGAAATTGAACACTTGTTGATGGATTTGCCCAGTACCACAGCAATAGGACACCCTAGGGGTCAGCCTATTATTGGAAAACCCTTCTAATAAAAAATGGGATTGTCCAAAGTGGACAATCCCTTGAAATGAAATCATTCCACCACTAGCACATGTTATAGGCATGTAAGGCTACATTCAGTGCCGGACCTGGTGCTGGTTTCTGCTTGACTCAATAATCGATGATGATGGTATAGGTTTTATACTGTGGTCGTGATGAACCTCTGATAATTACAGATATACCCAGCCGGCGTTCAGACACAGATATTGACGGTGTCAGAACCATAGCTAAAAATACCAATGGTGTCATTAGGAATGTCATTAATAATTCACAATATCATGATCGATAGATTTCCTCTCCCAAGTTGTACTCTGCGTATTGGAGCACTGACCGTGTATTATCAGCCGATACCGGATGGTTAATCCAGTCCACCGTCATTACATGATAGTGGCAGGACGAGGTTTTTTGTCTCCAGAAGCTAAGTCAGCCTATCTCTCCAGGCCTTGTCCTATGATGATGTAGCAGAGCTGAGACTGTCATGTGGAACACCTGATTGTAATATCTTGAAATATTATTGGTGGCTCAATATTTTATCTTAAGCTGGCCACACACAACAGATTAAAGTCGGCTGAACCTGGGCAACCATCTAAAATGTGAGACTTTCCCCTCACAGCACATAACTGAGGGGAGAAAGATCAGGCTGTTGGATTTCAACCTGCTTGATCCTTTATATCTGGCATCGGCTAACTGCACTCTGTCTCTTAAAGGGGTTATTCCATGAATTAAATAAAAAAAAGAGCACAGCACACCAATATTTTAACTATATCAATGCAAAATATGCATTCATTTTCACAGGAGAGTGTCTTTACTGCTGCAGCTCAGGGGGCGTGTCCATGCTCTCCCTATCACAGGTCAGGAGGCGTGTCCATGCTCTCCCTATCACAGCTCAGGAGGCGTGTCCATGCTCTCCCTATCACAGCTCAGGAGACAGTTAAAGGATGTGCATGTGCGGCCATCTCGAACAAAGAAATAAGAAAAAAACAAACAGCAGGTGGCGCTATATAGAGACATTTTATTGTATAACTCAGTGGCTATGAAAATTTTTTAATTACTTGAAATTACAAAAGTATTCAGACCCAGGTGCTAGTTTAAAAACTGTAGAATATTTTTGTGGGAGAACTCCTTTAATTTTAAGCAGCAGCCTAGCTACCATCTGGGTGTGTGCCCAAGGTCTTTTCCATGGTACCCTAGGTCTTTCAGTCCAAGCAATAACCACATTCAGGGTCGGACTGGAGTACCTAGGGCCCACCAGAGGAAATAATTCTTGGGGCCCACCATAAAGAAATATCTGTGTTTGTTATCCCTGTACAGTGACATCACTGTGTTTATTATCCCTGTACAGTGACATCACTGTGTTTATTATCCCTGTACTGTGACATCACTGTGTTTATTATCCCTGTACGGTGACATCACTGTGTTTATTATCCCTGTACGGTGACATCACTGTGTTTATCTCTGTACTGTGACATCACTGTGTTTATTATCCATGTACTGTGACATCACTGTGTTTATTATCCCTGTACTGTGACATCACTGTGTTTATTATCCCTGTACTGTGACATCACTGTGTTTATTATCTCTGTACTGTGACATCACTGTGTTTATTATCTCTGTACTGTGACATCACTGTGTTTATTATCCCTGTACAGTGACATCGCTGTGTGCATTATCTCTGTACTGTGACATCACTGTGTTTATTATCCCTGCACTGTGACATCACTGTGTTTATTAACCCTGTACTGTGACATCACTGTGTTTATTATCCCTGTACGGTGACATCACTGTGTTTATTATCTCTGTACGGTGACATCACTGTGTTTATTATCTCTGTACTGTGACATCACTGTGTTTATTATCTCTGTACTGTGACATCACTGTGTTTGTTATCCCTGTACAGTGACATCGCTGTGTGTATTATCCCAGTGCAGGAAGAGGTAAGTGGTCTGTGTTTGTGTGTTTGTTTTCTATTTTTCAGGGTCATGAATGCAGAGGACTACGTCGGATTCGGTGGACTACGTCGGACCAGCTTTTTTTTTTTTTTTTTAATAAAATGGTCAAACAGGGGTCTTGGGGAGTGTTTATTTCAATAAAATGTTTTATACTTGTGTGTGTGTATTTTTTTTTTTTTTTACAATACTACAGTTTTAGTAATTAGGGCTATCTACAGACGGCCCTGATTACTAATACTGGGCTTAGTGCTTGCCGGTATGGCAGGCCAGCACTAACCCCAACATCTATTACCTCAGCACCCACCGCCACCAGGGGTGCCGGGAAGAGCCGGGGACCCGCAGGACCGGACCATCTAAATTGAGGGTCTGGCTCTGGCTCTGGGGAATAGATGTTGGGGTTAGTGCTGGCCTGCCATACCAGCAAGCACTAAGCCCAGTACTAGCCGTAATTACTGAAACTGTAGTATTGTAAAAAAAAATACACACACACAAGTATAAAACATCTTGTTGAAATAAACACTCCCCCAGACCCCTGTTTGACCATTTTATTAAAAAAAAAAAAAAAAGGCTGGTCCGACGTAGTCCACCGAATCCGACGTAGTCCTCTGCATTCACGACCCTGAAAAATAGAAAACAAACACACAAACACAGACCACTTACCTCTTCCTGCACTGGGATAATACACACAGCGATGTCACTGTACAGGGATAATAAACACTGTGATGTCACAGTACAGAGATAATAAACACAGTGATGTCACCATACAGGGATAATAAACACAGTGATGTCACAGTACAGGGATCGGCGTCTCGTGCCCCCATCAGACCTCAGGTCGGCGTCTCGTGCCCCCATCAGACCTCAGGTCGGCGTCTTGTGCCCCCATCAGACCTCAGGTCAGCGTCTTGTGCCCCCATCAGACCTCAGGTCAGCGTCTTGTGCCCCCATCAGACCTCAGGTCAGCGTCTTGTGCCCCCATCAGACCTCAGGTCAGCGTCTTGTGCCCCATCAGACCTCAGATCAGGGTCTCTCCCCCCCCCCTCAGACCTCAGATCAGCCCACCCAGCCACTTAAAAAAAGCATACTTACCTGCCCTGCCGCGCTGCCATCAGGTTCCGCGCTCCACTGTCTTCCCTGCCGGCGCGCACTATGACCTGACGCTGCGCCAGGTCATAGTGCGCGCCGGAAGGGAAGACAGTGGAGCGTGGGAGCCGAGGACAGCGGCAGCGCGGCAGGGCAGGTAAGTATGCTTTTTTTAAGTGGCTGGGTGGGCTGATCTGAGGTCTGAGGGGGGGGGAGAGACCCTGATCTGAGGTCTGATGGGGCACAAGACGCTGACCTGAGGTCTGATGGGGCACAAGACGCTGACCTGAGGTCTGATGGGGCACAAGATGCTGACCTGAGGTCTGATGGGGCACAAGACGCTGTGTTTATTATCTGTGTACTGTGACATCACTGTGTTTATTATCCCTGTACGGTGACATCACTGTGTTTATTATCCCTGTACAGTGACATCACTGTGTTTATTATCCCTGTACGCCTGTGTTATTCTGTACTGGACATCACTGTGTTTATTATCTCTGTACTGTGACATCACTGTGTTTATTATCCCTGTACTGTGACATCACTGTGTTTATTATCCCTGTACGGTGACATCGCTGTGTTTATTATCCCTGTACTGTGACATCGCTGTGTTTATTATGTCTGTACTGTGACATCGCTGTGTTTATTATCCCTGTACAGTGACATCGCTGTGTTTGTTATCCCTGTACAGTGACATCGCTGTGTGCATTATCTCTGTACTGTGACATCACTGTTTATTATCCCTGTACTGTGACATCACTGTGTTTATTATCCCTGTACTGTGACATCACTGTGTTTATTATCCCTGTACTGTGACATCGCTGTGTTTATTATCTCTGTACTGTGACATACCTGTGTTTATTATCTCTGTACTGTGACATCACTGTGTTTATTATCCCTGTACTGTGACATCACTGTGTTTATTATCCCTGTACTGTGAGATCGCTGTGTTTATTATCTCTGTACTGTGACATCACTGTGTTTATTATCTCTGTACTGTGACATCACTGTGTTTATTATCCCTGTACTGTGACATCGCTGTGTTTATTATCTCTGTACTGTGACATCACTGTGTTTATTATCTCTGTACTGTGACATCACTGTGTTTATCATCCCTGTATGGTGACATCACTGTGTTTATTATCCCTGTACGGTGACATCGCTGTACTGTGAGATCGCTGTGTTTATTATCTCTGTACTGTGACATCACTGTGTTTATTATCTCTGTACTGTGACATCACTGTGTTTATTATCCCTGTACTGTGACATCGCTGTGTTTATTATCTCTGTACTGTGACATCACTGTGTTTATTATCTCTGTACTGTGACATCACTGTGTTTATCATCCCTGTATGGTGACATCACTGTGTTTATTATCCCTGTACGGTGACATCGCTGTGTTTATTATCTCTGTACTGTGACATCACTGTGTTTATTATCTCTGTACTGTGACATCACTGTGTTTATTATCCCTGTACGGTGACATCACTGTGTTTATTATCTCTGTACGGTGACATCGCTGTGTTTATTATGTCTGTACAGTGACATCGCTGTGTTTATTATGTCTGTACAGTGACATCACTGTGTTTGTTATCCCTGTACAGTGACATCGCTATGTGTATTATCCCAGTGCAGGAAGAGGTAAGTGGTCTGTGTTTGTGTGTTTGTTTTCTATTTTTCAGGGTCGTGAATGCAGAGGACTACGTCGGATTCGGTGGACTACGTCGGACCAGCTTTTTTTTTTTTTTTTAATAAAATGGTCAAACAGGGGTCCGGGGGGAGTGTTTATTTCAATAAAATGTTTTATACTGGTGTGTGTGTATTTTTTTTTAAAATACTACAGTTTTAGTAATTATAGCTATCTACAGACGGCCCTGATTACTAATACTGGGCTTAGTGCTTGCCGGTATGGCAGGCCAGCACTAACCCCAACATCTATTACCTCGGCACCCACCGCCACCAGGGGTGCCGGGAAGAGCCGGGTACCCGCAGGACCGGACCTTCTAAATTGAGGGTCTGGCTCTGGGGCGGCTGCAGGCTGGTACCATTAGGCTGGGAAGGGCCAATAACCGTGTCCCTTCCCACCCTGGTAGTGCCAGGCTGCCGCTGCTGGTTGTATCTGGCTGGCGAAGGAAAAAAGGGGGGGACCCCACGCCATTTTTTTACAAAAATAATTAAATATTTTTTTAAAAAAAAGCGTATTGTGCCCCCATCAGACCTCAGATCAGCAGAATGTTCCCCCATCAGACCTCAGATGAGCGTATTGTGCCCCCATCAGACCTCAGATCAGCGTATTGTGCCCCCATCAGACCTCACATCAGCCTACTGTGCCCCATCAGACCTCACATCAGCCTACTGTGCCCCCATCAGACCTCACATCAGCCTACTGTGCCCCATCAGACCTCAGATCAGCCTACTGTGCCCCCATCAGACCTCAGATCAGCCCATTGTGCCCCCATCAGACCTCAGATCAGCGTATTGTGCCCCATCAGACCTCAGATCAGCCCATTGTGCCCCCATCAGACCTCAGATCAGCGTATTGTGCCCCATCAGACCTCACATCAGCGTATTGTGCCCCATCAGATCTCAGATCAGCGTATTGTGCCCCCATCAGACCTCACATCAGCCTACTGTGCCCCATCAGACCTCAGATCAGCGTATTGTGCCCCATCAGACCTCACATCAGCCTACTGTGCCCCCATCAGACCTCAGATCAGCCCATTGTGCCCCCATCAGACCTCAGATCAGCGTATTGTGCCCCATCAGACCTCAGATCAGCCCACCCAGCCACAGCGCGGGACAGGTAAGAAAGGTTTTTTATTTTAATCTTATGTGGCTGGGTGGTCTTGTCTGAGGTCTGATGGGGTCCCTTAATACAAGTGAGCGCTTCCATAATGGAAGCGCTCACTTGTATTCGCCTGATAGTCATCCTTGCTGGGCCCCTCCTGAGTCACGGGGCCCGGAGCCTTCGCCCCCCGGTAGCTACGCCTCTGGTGTAAAGTAATTAACACAGAAGAGGACAGTACACTGCTACAGATGGACCTGGATAGATTGGAGGCCTGGGCAGAGAAGTGGCAGATGAGGTTTAACACTGACAAATGTAAGGTTATGCACATAGGAAGGAATAATACAAGTCACCAGTACATACTAAATGGTAAAACACTGGGTAACATGGGTAACATGTGGAAAAGGACCTAGGAATTTTAGTGAACAGCAAACTAAGCTGTAGAAACCAGTGTCAGACAGCTGCTGCCAAGGCCAATAAGATAATGGGTTGCATCAAAAGAGGCATAGATGCCCGTGATGAGAACATAGTCCTGCCACTTTACAAATCACTAGTCAGACCACACATGGAGGACTGTGTACAGTTCTGGGCTCCTGTGAACAAGGCAGACATAGCAGAGCTGGAGAGGGTTCAGAGGAGGGCAACTAAAGTAATAACTGGAATGAGTGGACTACAGTACCCAGAAAGATTATCAAAATTAGGGTTATTCACTTTAGAAAAAAGACGACTGAGGGGAGATGTAATAACTATGTATAAATATATCAGAGGTCAGTACAGAGATCTCTCCCATCATCTATTTATCCCGAGGACTGTGACTGTGACGAGGGGACATCCTCTGCGTCTTGAGGAAAGAAGGTTTGTTCACAAACATAGAAGAGGATTCTTTACGGTAAGAGCAGTGAGACTATGGAACTCTCTGCCTGAGGAGGTGGTGATGGTAAGTTCACTAAGAGAGTTCAAGAAGGGCCTGGATGTATTTCTGGAGGTAATAATATTACAGGTTATAGTTACTAGAGATGGGTCGTTGATCCAGGGAGTTATTCTGATTGCCTGACTGGAGTCGGGAAGGAATTTTTCCCCCTAAAGTGAGGAAAATTGGCTTCTACCTCACAGGGTTTTTTTGCCTTCCCCTGGATCAACTTGTAGGAAAACAGGCTGAACTGGATGGACAGATGTCTTTTTTCGGCCTTACAAACTATGTTACTATGTTACTATGTTACTAACTATGTATAAATATATCAGGGGTCAGTACAGAGATCTCTCCCATCATCTATTTATCCCGAGGACTGTGACTGTGATGAGGGGACATCCTCTGCGCCTGGAGGAAAGAAGGTTTGTTCACAAACATAGAAGAGGATTCTTTACGGTAAGAGCAGTGAGACTATGGAACTCTCTGCCTGAGGAGGTAGTGATGGTAAGTTCAGTAAAAGAGTTCAAGAGGGGTCTGGATTAGCGTACAAAAATGCGTACGAATTTACGTACAAAATGCGTACAAATCAGCGTACGAATTAGCAAAAATGCGTACGAATTAGCGTACAAAATGCGTATGAATTTACGTACAAAATGCGTACAAATCAGCGTACGAAATGCGTACAAAATGCGCACGACTTAACGTACAAAATGCGTACGAATTAATGTACAAATGCGTACGCATTAGCTTACAAATTCGTAGGCATTAGTGTACAAATCAACATTACAGTGCGGGGAAGAGACTTGAGCATTGCACCGAGCGGACCCGAGCGTAGGCATGCTTGGCCTAACAGCGAGTTCGGCCGAGCATGCTCACTCAACACTAGTCTAGAACTTACCTCCTCCTAGAAACTGATTCAGTTGGTTTGACATGACCGATCCCTCATGGAGCCATGCTGATATGGAGTTATTTGCTTATTTTTAGAGATGAGCAAGCACTAAAATGCTCGGGTGCTCGTCATTCGAGTCAAATTTTTCCCGATGCTCGGGTGCTCGTTTCGAATAATGAACCCCATTGAAGTCGAGCATTTTTTGCAGGGGCAAAGCTCTGCACAGAGAAGGTTGCGTGAAAACCTGGAAACCTCAGAAAATGATGGAAACACCACGGATATGGACAGGAAACAGCAGGGGCAGCATGCATGGATGCCTCTGAGGCTGCCTAATCGTACCATTACGCCAAATCCTGGGCAACAGCCTGGTGGTGACCCTCAAGACAATTGTGCTGACCCAGACCAAGATGGGCAAGGCACATGCACTGGCATATGTTAGGAAAGCACCCAACTAGGTGCAACGAAAGTCCATCACCGCCTGGGGGTGACACCACTGCCCATGCTGGCACTGCTGTCCTATCCCCCGGCCCACGACAGAGTCATAAGCCTGACACAGCGTGGTGACAGCTTGGTGACCAAGTTAGATTGAGGTAGCAGGTGAACCACCCAAACATTTACCCTGACACAGCATGGCGGTGAACCCAGAGTGACCAAGTGAGACTGAGGTAGCAGGTGAAGCACTTAAAATTTTACCCTGACACGGAATGGCGGTGAACGTCAGACGCCGCCTGCATGAGATTAGGGATAGAGCTGCTGTCTGTCAGGTAGAGTGTTAGGGCCTCAATTTAGATGTTGGTTAGGTAGGAATCACCCACAAAGAACCCAACAGCCCTTCTAAGGGCTACAAGCACCTTTTTTTTTGGTCTTCTCCTGGCTGCTGGCTGGGACTTGTAGTGCAGCTACCGCCATCTTGGCTGCACACTGTTAGGGCGTGAAATTAGAATGTGGTTAGGCAGGAATCATCCACAAAGAACCCAGCGGTCTTTCTAAGGGCTACAACGACCTTTTTTTTTGTCCTCCTCTCGGCTGCTGGCTGGGACTGGTAGTTCAGCTACCGCCATCTTGGCTGCACGCTGTGCACAGCGACTGGTGGCAGAAGGGACAGCACGTGGTCCACACAGACCCAAAATAAATTGCCCAAAGTCCTCTCAGTACTCATTTTTGCTGCTGCTGTACCTTGGCTTGCTGAGATCTGTAGTGCAGTCTAGGGAATATGTTTTTTCTCTCAGTTATATATATTACAGTCCAGTGAACAATTATGTCGTGTGCTGTACAGTAGCGTCAGTCTAGGGTATACGTTTTTTATCTCAGTTATATATCCTACAGTGCAGTAGAAATTCTGTCATGTGCTGCACACTAGCCAGAGTCTAGAAAATATACATTTTTTTCTCTCATTCATATATCCTACAGTGCAGTGAAAAAATGTGTGGTGTGCGTTACACTAGCGGTAGTCTAGAGAATACGTTTTTTCTCTCAGATACATTTAATACAGTCCAGTGAAAAATTCTGTGGTATGTGGTACACTATCCGCAGTCTAGAGAATACGTTTTTGGCCTCAGATATTAATTCGACAGTTTAGTGATTACACAAAATGTTGAACCCAAGGGCTAAGGGTCGAGGGACGTGGGCATCCAAGTGATGTAGGGGGGCAGAGGCCGTGGTCCTGGGCAGGTTGACACAGTACCTACTGATGAGGGAGCAGTGGAACGCCGCAGAGTTTAGCTCCCTAGCTTCATCTCGCAACTTACAAGGTCACGTGGTACACCACTATTGAAACCACAACAGTGCGAACAGGTGATGACGTGGATAGCGGATAATGTGTCAAGTAATTTATCCACCACCCAGTCTTCCACACAGTCCACCCACTTTAGCCAAGGGAGTAGACCTCTAGCTCAACCTCCGTCCCCCAGCCTGCCCCCCCCCCATGGAAAATATGGATTCAGATCTGCATACTCACAGGAAGTCTTTTCAGGACCCTACCCAGAGACACAACCTGAGCAGTTGCTCTGTCCCGATGCCCAAAATTTAGAACTTTTGCAGTCTGTGGGTGATGAGAGTGTGGACTTAGTGCAAGTAGTGCATCAAGAGGTGTCGGATGATGATGAGACACGGTTGTCAGACATTGACGTTGTTGTCAGGGCAGTAAGTCCCAGGGTGGAGCAGAGTGAGGAATCGGAGGAAGAGCAGGTGGATGATGAGGTGACTGACCCGAGCTGGGTTGTTAAGCCTAGTCAAGACAGTGCTTCGGAGGGGGAGGCAAGTGCAGCACCAGAACAGGTTGGAAGAGGCAGTAGGGTCGCCAGAGGGAGAAGCAGGGCCAGAGCAAGTAGATCAGCAACTGTTTCACGGAGTGAAGCTCCCGTGCCGAGGCCTAGATGTTCGCAAGTCTGGAGGTTCTTTAAAGAAAGTGAGGATGACCGACGGACCGTGGTGTGCAACTTGTGCCACACCAGGATCAGCAGGGGAGGCACCACTACCAGCCTAACCACTACCAGCATGCGCAGGCACACGACTCAATGGAACCAAGGCTGTTCACCTCCTGCGGATCACACCACTGCTCCTTCCCCTGTGTCACATGCTGGCTTTGCGAGTCAACCCCCCCGCCCAGGACCCCGGCACGAGCGCCTCCCGCCCTACAACCACCCCTTCACCTCCATGATCCTCCACACCCTACACCAATGTGTCCCAGCGCAGCGTTTAGCTGTCTGCATCAGACATTGGAGCGCAAGCGCAAACGAGAATGCAATTCCACCCACCCACATGCACAAGCCCTAAACGTCCACATTTTCAAACTGCTGACCCTGGAGATGCTGCGCTATAGACTGGTATAGATTGAGGCTTTCCGCAACCTGATGGCGGTGGCTGTCCCTCGGTACTTTGTCCCCAGCCGCCACTATTTTTCACGATGTGCCGTCCCAGCCCTACACCAGCACGTGTCAGAGAACATCATCCGTGCCCTGACCAACGCGGTTACTGAGAAGGTCCACCTAACCACGGACACGTGGACAAGTGCTGGCGGGCAGGGACACTATATCTCCCTGACGGCACATTGGGTTAACTTGGTGGAGGCTGGGATCGAGTCTGACCCTGGGGCCGCTCATGTACTGCCCACACCGAGGATTGCGGGGCCTACCTCGGTCACGGTTTCTCAGACTTATTATGCCTCTTCCTCCAACCCCTCCTCCTCCTCCTCCTACTCTAAAATACAATCTGTCGGTAGCTCTAGGCGTAGCAGCGCTGCCGTGGGTAAGCGCCAACAGGCGGTGCTGAAACTGCTGAGCTTAGGTGACAAGAGGCACACCGCCCAAGAGCTGTTACAGGGCATCATGGCGCAGACCGATCTTTGTCTGGCGCCGCTGAAACTCAAACCAGGCATGGTGTGGCGGCTCTGCAACTCGGCAGACTAACACATGTGCCATTATACACCAATACTATTTCCCAAAGTAACAACAACCCATATAAACACTGCATATAAAACCTGCCTGGCCCACGTGTTCAATCTTGTGGTTCAGCGATTCCTCAAGACCTACCCCTATATGTCTGATTTGCTCACCAAGATGCGACGCATCTGTGCGCATTTCCGCAAGTCAACCACAGATGCTGCCACTCTCAGGGCAGTGCAACGGCGCTTACAACTGACAGCTCACCGACTGTTGTGCGACGTGCCCACACAATGGAATTCCACATTACACATGTTAGCCAGGGTTTACCAGCAACGCAGAGCGATTGTAGACTGCCAGATGACAACTTCCACGAGAACTGGTAGTCAGGTTAGTCAGCTTCCTCAAGTCTACAATGAGGAGTGGACATGGATGTCTGATATCTGTCAGGTGTTAAGCCACTTTGAGGAGTCAACACAGATGGTCAGCGGCGATGCCCCCATTATCAGCGTCACCATCCCGCTGCTTTGTCTGCTGAAAAAGTCACTGCTCAGCATGAAGTCAGAGGCTTTGCGGTTGTCACAGGAGATGGGGGAAGAAGGGATACGTTGCTTCCACCCTCAGGTCTGTTTCTCAGCGCGTATTGGAGGAGGATGAGGAGGAAGAGGAGGAAGAGAAGGAGACTGTTGGCGAGACTGAAGGGTACCTATGCTCATTCCTTCTTATCTGTTGAGCGTGTATGGGTTGAAGAGGTGGAGTTGGAGGAGGAGGAAATGGAGAGTCAGCCTATTGAGGAAAGGGAATTCTTGTGTGTTGGGACTCTTGCGCACATGGCTGACTTCATGTTAGGCTGCCTTTCCCATGACCCTCGCATTTTTGCCAATACTGATTACTGGGTGTTCACCCTCCTGGACCCCCGGTACAAGCAGAACTTTTCCACTCTCATTCCTGTAGAGGAGAGGAGTATGAGAATGAATCAATATCAACAGGCCCTGGTGCACAAGCTGAAACTATCCTTCCCATCAGTTCTGTGGGCCAACTAGCGGGGGAGAGGAGGGGAGCAGGCAGCTTGTCAAGCACTGGCAGGGGAACAATCTCCAAGGCCTTTGCCAGTTTTATGGCACCCCAGCAAGACTATGTCCCCCGTGGGAGCTGTTCAGAAAGATGGTGAGGGAGTACCTAGCTGACCATACCAACGTCCTGCGTGATCACTCTGCTCCATACAACTACTGGGTTGCACAGCTGGACACGACAACTGGCGCTGTACGCCTTGAAGGTGCTGGCCTGCCCTGCCGCTAGCGTGTTGTCACAGCGGGTCTTCAGTGCAGCTGGTGGTATCATCACTGATAAGCGTACACGCCTGTCAACTGACAGAGCTGACAGGCTGACGATTATTGAAATGAATAAAGCCTGGATTTCACCGGAATGCAAATCTCCACCGGGGGAAAGCAGCTCAACATGAAGATTCTTTATGTATCCTCTCCTCTCCTCCTCCTCCTCCTCTTCGCACACAAACGCTGAGCCAACAGGCAATGTTTCTGAGGGCCAACTGGCACTCTTTACAAACAATGTTTACGGAGGGCCACCTACAGGCCCTCTCTCCAATAAATTTTTTAGGAGCGTCAACTACAGACAATCAAAAACAATTTTACAGGAGGGTCAACTACAGACACTCCAAAACAATTTTTTAGGAGGGTCAACTTCAGACACTTCAAACAAATTTTTGGGAGGCTCACCTACAGCCATTTGACTGCAATCTCAGTCTGACCAAGGCATTGGTGGTGTCACTGCCATGCTGTATCAGTGTAAAATTTTATGTGCTTCACCTGCTACCTGAGTGTAACTTGGTCACTGGGTTCACCGCCATGCTGTGTCAGTGTAAAATTTTATGTGCTTCACCTACTACCTGAGTGTAACTTGGTCACTCTGTTGTCACCGCCATGCTGTGTCAGTATAAAATTTTATGTGCTTCACCTGCTACCAGAGTGTAACTTGGTCACTCTGGATTCACCGCCATGCGGTATCAGTGTAAAGTATTATGTGCTTCCCCTGCTACCTGAGTGTAACTTGGTCACTCTGGGTTCACCACCATGCTGTATCAGTGTAAAATTTTATGTGCTTCACCTGCTACTTCAACTAACTTGGTCACTTGTTGGTGTCAACACTAGAGTGCGGCTACTATACCACACACGACAGAATTGTTCACTGCACTGTAGTATATATAACTGAGAGAAAAAAAGGAATTTTTAGACTGCGGCTAATTTACCGCAAACCACCCCATTTTTCACTGGACTGTAGTACATATAACTGAGAAAATACATATTTTTTAGACTGACGCTGCTCTATAGCACACTACAGAATTGTTCACTGGACTGTAGTATATATAAATGAGAAAAAAACGTAGTCTTTAAATGGCGGCTATTTTACCGCAAACCACTACATTTTCACTGGACTGTTTAGTACATATAACTGAAAGAAAATA
>ONZH01013988.1:0-28390 GCA_900303285.1 Rhinella marina | reverse complement strand
ACCCAGCCTTCCCTAGGCAGAGCCTTGGTCCCCTGCAAAAATGCTCGAGTCTCCCATTGACTTCAATGGGGTTCGTTATTCGAAACGAGCACCCGAGCATCGGGAAAAGTTCGACTCGAATAACGAGCACCCGAGCATTTTAGTGCTCGCTCATCTCTAGTTACTATGTTAATAGCAGAAAAAGATCCACCTACTAAACTCATTTCTAAGATATATCAGAAACTGTGCACCCCAATACTTATTCCAAAACCAGCATTCATAGGTTTCTTGGAGAAGGATCTCGAAGTTTCCTTTACCTCATCAATATTATCCTTGCTTTTTTTGACACCTCATAAGATCTCTAGATGCGTTCGAACACAGGAGAATGGTTATAAAATTCTGACTAGGTGGTACAAAACTCCAGACGTCACTTGTTTATATAGTGCTAATGGATCAGATAACTGTTGGAGATGTTTATGTTTATCAGAGGGGCTCCTTCTTCTACATCTGGTGGTCTTGTCCTAAGATCCAGACTTGGTGGTCTGAGATTTTTGACAATTGTAATAAGATATGTAACTTGTCTATCCCATTCTCCCCGCAATTAGTTCTGTTGGGAATTTCGACCACCAACTCTACCCAGTCACCCTCACCTCTTTTTAGATCTCTCTTCAGTGCAGCGTGGCTTTTGATACCACGTTTTTTGCTATCTTAAGACCTCCCTTTGATCTCTCAATGGATAGGAAAGGTAGATAAAATATATAGATTTGAAGAACTATCTGCCTGGAAAAGTCGCACGATTGATAAACATAAATCATGATGGAAACCATAGATCATCTTCAGGAAATTCTGAGGACTTACGTGTCGTCGCTCTAGGTCATTTTCTATTTTTTCCCATAGATATACATTTGTAAATCTGGCTTTGACTTTAAGCTAATCTATTCCTACTCACTGTCTACTACCATATGTACCTGTGAACAATGTTGTGAAACTTATTGTTCAATCCTTTTTTTTGTTAATGAAGAATTACTAAATAAAAAAATGTAAGTTTTGATAAATGGTGGTATTTCGGAAAAGTGATATCCAGACTTTAGGTTGTACTGAAGAGCTCTGTGACTCATAGCCGGCGGGTAGAGATGAGCGAATATTCAAAGATTCGCTTTGGGGAATATTTGCCGAATTTTTTAAAAGATTTTCCTCAGATAAGATTCAATTCAGTCCAAGTTGCGTTAAAAAATATTTGTGTTCTGTGAACATTCCCGTGAATACGCATGAGTGTACAAAGTGCGGACGAAGCTTTAGCGTATTATTGTCTAGGCCCGCACAAATAACGAACATACAGTACGCTACTTAACTGAATAAATACGCATCAGCGTACAAATTATCAGATGCTTAGCATTAGCGTTCAAATTATATTATGCGTACCTAGCGTTAGCATACAAAGATTTAAGAAGAATCTTCCTAAGCGAATCTGAAAAGATTCGGATTCACTTCAGTGTAGGAAATAATAAAGATTTGTATCGAATCTACGAAGCAGCGAATAGATTAGCTCATCTCTACCGGCTGTTTCAAACAGAAGAGACCAGCGGCTAATGACCATGACCGGCAATAATACCGATCGTGGCCATTAAAGCCTTTAGATGCCATGATCAACTTAGATCATGGCATTTAAATGGTGAGAAACCCAGAAGGTCGTGCTTCCAGGCTTCTTACCGGCATCTTCTGCAGCCAATGAGTATGCCGGTAATTGATTTTAATAGCTGGATCTTGCTGAAGAGACCCAGGACATTAAAGCTGCAATTCTTATTTTGGCCAGCAGGTGACAGGCCAACATAAGAAATTAGCAATTCTGAACAAATAATGGATATAAAAAATCCATATAAAATTTAAAAAAATAGAAGTTTAAATCACCCCCCCCCTTTCCATAGAATAAAAAAATAAATACAAAAATAAAAAATATAAACATCATGGATATCACAGCAACCAGAAATGCCTGTACTATCTAATATATAAAGCTGAGTGTATGTGTGTGTATGTCCGCTAAAGGAATCCGCACCGCTGCAGCTACAATCACAAAATTTGGCACACATGTACATCAGGTGTCCGGGAAGGTTTTAGAACAGTTTTCAACTCTCCAGGACGTACCGTTCCTGCGATATTCCCAAAAAATGCATTAGCCAATAGTAGCCTGGTCACATGACCCTTATCAGCCAGTAGAAGCTCACAGGCACACATCAGGTTTCTATAACAACCTAGCTAGTTCACTGCTACAGGTCTGCTTTAAAGGGACAGAGCGCTGTGGATGACACTGGGGTATTCTGGTTAAAACTTATGTTTTAGACTTACTAATCATCAATCATTACCTCATATAATGTGAATTTTTCTTTCCTCTTTTCTCCGAAATTACTATGGCATCAGCCTGTAATTCAGGCGACCTTCAAAAGAAGGACTTAAAAGCCCCACCCCCAGGTCCCACTAAGTCACGCCCCCGTCAGGCCATGCCCCTTCCACTCCGCATCTGACCGGGATTTAAAAAATCAAGGTAAAAATCAACTTCTGTCAGCTGCAGGGGTGGGAGGGAGTGTGACTTTCTTCCTGCAGCTCATGCTCAGACAGCACAGTGCTGCTGTCTGAGAGTGAGCTGTTCAAAAGGACATCCGTGTGTCCATCCAGGCCCTGCGCATGACAGATGACAGGGAGTCTGAAAGCCAGAATGTCCAGCCTTACCCCAACATGAAGCCGTGCCACCGGTCCCCATAAAGCCACACCCCTAAACAAGAGGCCACGCCCCCTGTGTCCATCCAGGCCCTGCGCATGACAGAGGACAGGTAGTCTGAAAGCCAGAATGTCCAACCTTCCCCTAACGTGAATCCGTGCCACCGGTCCCCATGAAGCCACACCCCTAAACAAGAGGCCACGCCCCTGTGTCCATCCAGACCCTGCGCATGACAGAGGACAGGGAGTCTGAAAGCCAGAATGTCCAGCCTTCCCCAATGTGAAGCCGTGCCACTGGTCCCCATGAAGCCACACCCCTAAACAAGAGGCCACGCCCCCTGTGTCATCCAGGCCCTGTGCATGACAGAGGACAGGTAGTCTGAAAGCCAGAATGTCCAGCCTTCCCCTAACGTGAAGCCGTGCCACCGGTCCCCATGAAGCCACACTCCTAAACATGAGGCCACGCCCCCTGGTTCCATGAAGACACGGAGGAGAAGCTGTCTGAGCGTAAGCTACTGAAAGGGTGGACATCCCTGTGTCTGTCCAGGCACTGTGCCGGACAGTGGACAGGGAGTCTGAAAGCCAGACCGTCCAGCCTAAAACTGGACCTCTGGCCACCCTAGGGGCAGGCTGATGTTAGGGTGGCCAGTTGTCCGGCTTTAGGCTGGACAGTCCGGTTTTCTGGCTCCCTGTCCTCAGTCCAGCACAGTGCCTGGATGAACGTAGGGATGTCCACCCTTTCAGTAGCTCACGCTCAGGCACCTTCTCCTCCGTGTCTTCACGGAGCCAGGGGGCGTGGCCTCATGTTTAGTGGTGTGTCTTCATGGTAACCAAGGGCACCGTTTCACGTTTGGGGGAATGGCCGGTGAGGTCTGGCTTTCTGGGGTGAAGACAGTGGCCACTCTAGCTGCTGTGGAGGTCACAGTTATAAGGGGCGGGCTGCTGTAGAGGTCACTCTCTATATATATTTTTTTTTACGTCACACACACAAACATTAAATGAAATAGATCAAATATACCCGGGCGAAGCCGGGTCCTTCAGCTAGTTAAAATATAAAAATATTTTTCCAATACAGCGAATGGTGTAACAGAAAAAAACGTTAAAATGGCCAATTTGCCATTTTTTCATTGCATCACACAAACTCCAAAATGAAAAAAATAAATAAATAAAACTACAGATTGTCCCGCAAAAATGAGCCCCCACACAGCTCAGTAGATATAACTATAAAAAAGTTATTGGGATCGGAATATGGTGATGTAAAAAATGTTTCTCAAAGTTTAAATGTATTTTTACACAATTTTTTATCTCAACCAAAACGAACGTTTGTCAGTTGAAATTTAACAACGATCAATCTTTTTAGCTGTGTATGGGCAACGGTGACGGTCAATATGCACTAAAATGTGAATGGATGTTTCTGCTAAACGATCATTCTCCAAATATTTGTTTTTCCAACTGCTGTTCAATCATCATGGGTTCCATGGTCAAGCAGCCACAAGCCTATATCACCATATAAACTGTTAAACATTGATAATAATAATAGTGTAAAACTAGATGTTACTAAAGTCTGAAGTAGCACAAATATGTTTTTTGGGTTTGGTGGATGCCTATCCTACCAAAATGCATAGTGTCTACTGAAAAATTTGATAGAAGATGGATAATGGTGTGGGACTGCATTTTTACCCTACTACCCCGTGCTGACTGCCTGCTACCACTGGCGGAAAGGTAGGCTCCGGCACAGCAGATGGTCTACCCTGGGCACGTTTGGCTTCAGACTTCACACTGCAGCCATCCTGCTGACTCACGGCCACACTACCACCTGCTGGCTCAGCCGCTGCCTCACGTGCAAGCTGCCACCCTCTTCTCCTGATGAAGCCCCCTCTTCATCCAGTTCCCACGTGCGATCGGCCACATCATCATCGGCTACTGTCTGCACGTCACTGATGTCACCCTCACCAGTCTGACCACTCGCAACAACAGCTCTCACGCAACCCTCATCGTCGCTACTTGCCCGCCTACTGGAGGAAGCAGCGGATCTCTCCTTCACATCTTGGCTGGGCAGTAACTGCTTACTCATCCTTGCTGAAAAGCAGAGCTGAGCCAATGGCATACAATACTTCCCAAGAACAGAAAATGAAAGAGGCAGGTGCATGATAAGTGGGGGCACAGAGCTTGTTCACAGGCCATGCCAAATAAATGTGGTGTCAGAGGAACTCACCAACTCATCGCTGGGGGTCTGGGGGTGTTTGATGTCACTTGAGATGAGGTAGAAGACTGAGTCAACCATTCAAGGACAGCTAGGTTGCTAGTCAAAACACGACCACTGTATGACATTGTCAGCTCTGGCCTGTCACTGTGACTTATGCTATCACCCCCCCCTTCTTCTGCTGCAGTTACACCCCAATAACAGAATCAAGGATTACTGGACTTACTGATGTATCAAATAATGCAAACAACCTAAAATCTGTAGTATTAGATAATTTCCTGCTGCAAAGTGTAATAGAATAGCGTCTCTTACTATTCAATTGTCCCTGCTCTCTCCTTATAGTGTGGATAATGACCCCCTATCATATCCTTACACTATGAATAAGCTGTCCCTGAACTTCTCAATAGTAATTTTGGTGAATAGTCTTTCCTAAACACTGTCCCTAGTGCTTGTGATGTCTCTTTCTGCACTAAGTTCACTATAAAATGGTGGAGACCAGACAGGAAGAGACTTTTTATAGGGATGTGACATCACAGGGTCTGCTGATTGGCTGTCTGCATAGCATTATGGGTGCTTCCTCATTCCCAGGCTTCTTACTTCCTCTTTCTGACGTGCAGCATCCATTTTAGAAAAATAAATAAATATTTGTTACCAGGAAGCACGAGGACATTCGATTTGCATGTCTATTAGTTTCCAACACCACGACAGCCTAAAACAGCTAATCAGTAGGGGTTAGCAGGTTTCCTGACAATACGTCTTGAATGCCTGTGGCCTGGAGAACTAGTTTAATTCAAATATCAGCCTTTGAATGAAATGGTTCTTTTTAAATATTTAAGTGAAAGTTTTTGGAAAAGATTTTAACAGTTAGTTAAACTATTTTCATAATTAAATTTGGAAAAAATCCAATCAACTTCTAATGAGTGTCGTTTTTTCAAGGCATTCTTGAAAATAAAATTAGAAAAAGATGCTGATAGTAATCAGAGTGAAAAGTTAAGATGTTTATGAAAAGCCAGAGAGATTACATAACCCTTTCACAAAATTGAGTACTGAACATGACAGTAAAGGTGTGCAGAAAAAAGTTATGAATTTTTCTTAGAATAAATACAAAAATGAGGAAAGAGGAACATGATGATGTTAAAACACAAGCATTCATGTTGACAAAATATACCATTTATTACAATTCATAGTTAAAGGGGCCATTTTACCTAAACCATATGTGTAACCTGTGGATGGAAGATCTTTTAAACCATATGCAATACCCCAGATAGTTATATTGTAAAGTCATATTATTTTATGTATCTGCGGTAAACTTCAGCAATGATAAGGTATGGTTGGCATTAGGAATGGAACCTACCATTCCATTTCTCCCCTCTTGGTAGGAGTGGGCTGGTCCTACTTCCTGGCAGGAGAGGGAGCTCTAGAGTTCTGGGCAGAGTTAGCTTAGGAAGCCTGGAGTGAGGGAGTATGTCTAGCTGCTCATGCAAGGGCCAAGGGCCTTTGGGGCCAGTGATGCAGCTCGTCTATGAGGGCCACTACTCCAGGAAGACTGTAGGGTCCCAGGCCATCAGAACATCTGCAAGCTACAGCATACAAAGTCGACAGAGTAATCAGCACTACAGATATACAGACTCAGCTGCAGGTGAGGGGATTATAAATTAAGACACTCAGCTCCACAGTTCAGGACAGGCAGATGCAAACGCAAGCATATCACAAGTGGTCACCTACAGCTACAAGTGCCAAATAGAAATCAGGAGAGAGAGAAGGACTACTCTAGAGTGCTATTGTATGCCATCTTGACTGCCACCATGCCTCATCATCTGAGGATAGGGACAATGCACCTTGTACAGATGTCAGCTGGATGTACTGTACCTCATCCTTTGCACTCAGTAAAGAAAAATGTTTGTTGTTCTCCATCTGCCTGATTCATTCACTCTACCTTTCCACTGCACCAAACCCCAGGGAGTGACAGCCTGAGGGAGTGCACCATGACATCTTATCAGGGCTACTACTCTCATCCTCTTCACCGGCTCCTCAGGGGCTCGCAGAAAGCACTTAACTGATCCCTCACTCCCCCAAGGCCGCCACCTCCAGTCTGCTTGCGCAGACTATGTGCTCTTCTGTCCAGGTCTGGACCGGATGTGGCCGCTTCTTTTCCTGTTCAGCTGCATTAGAGTGAATGTAGCAGAGCAGGAAAAGAAACAACCACATCTGGTCAGGAAGACCCTACAGCCTGTACGAGCACAGCTGAACCAGCTGCATTGAGGGAGTGAGCGAGAGACAAGTACTGTCTAAACAATTTTCCTTCCACAGGTTAGTATCAATTCTAGATTAGGTAAAATGGCAGGAGAACCCTTTTAAAGAGCACCCATCAGCAGAATTTACCCTACTAAACCAGGCACACTGCCTGGTAAGGTTAATTTTGTCGATTAAGATGATCCCTATCTTGTGAAAATCAGTTGCAGTGTTCCCAAGAAAAAAAGCCAGCAGGATCAAACCTACCATGCAGCTTCCCTGGTTTAACAGAATCCTGCTGAATGGGACATTAACCATTTCTGTAATATACATTATTAGGGAAAGCTCTTTAGTTTTACTAGGAATATAGTAGTAGTAGTAGTAGTATAATTAGTATTTCGAGCAAAGCTGTGAGCATTGCTAAGAAGAGCCTGTCTTTAGTTTTCAGCATTTTACTGAATGCTTAAGATGCCTGTGTGTAACATACTAAAGCTTCCAGCCTGCTTCTTGTCACTACCAAGTTATGATTATGTAGCATACATGTGCCCTATCACTGCCCATTACTCTGCACTTGTTACACAAAGATATCTTCAGCACTCAGTAATATGCTAAAGACTAGTGATGATCGAGCACCCCGATGTTCGGGTGCTTGGGTTCTCTGGCCGAACACTAGGTGGTGCTCGAGTGCTCGGCCGAGCACCTGATTATAATGGAAGTCTATGGGAGAAGACCAGGCACCCCCTGGGTGTCTGGTTGATAGAGAAACGTGAGAAAAAGGTGGAAACACCTCTGAAATGGTTAGGGAACAGCATGGGGAGGATGTCTGAATACATCTTGGACACTGAAGTCGCTGCTATTAACGATGATGTCCGAGTATTACGCCACTTTTACGGAATGACAAAAATACTCCCCCAAAACCCAAGACAACGTCGATTTCAGAGGAAATATTGTTAGGAAACATATATTTACTTGTACATAAAGCGCAAGTAGCAGCACGCCCTCACCCCTAATGTTTTACACTGTCAGATCAGCAGCAGACACTCGTCCCGAATGTTTTACACGGTCAGCTCAGCAGCAGGCACTTGCCCCTAATGTTTTAGACGGTCAGATCAGCAGCAGACCCTCACCCCAAGTGTCAGCAGCACTGAACGTCAACTTGTCAGGATGAGGACCAGAGTGAAGAAGTAACATAGTAACATAGTTTATAAGGCCGAAAAAATACATTGGTCCATCCAGTTCGGCCTGTTATCCTGCAAGTTGATCCAGAGGAAGGCAAAAAACCCCTGTGAGGTAGAAGCCAATATTACTCACTTTAAGGGAAAAAAATGCCTTCCCGAAGAGGAAGTAGTGGACGAAATCACTGGCCCAACATGGGAAGGAGGCAAGCTGAACAAGGACAGCAGTAAAGAGGGGGAGGGATGCGCAGCACCGCAACAGGCTGTAAGAGGCGGTGGGGTGGCAAAAGGGAGAAGGCAGGCCACACCAACAAGTGTGGACGATAAAAGAATTGTCATTTGCAACCTGTGCCGTACCAAAATGAGTAGGGGCATGAACACTAGCAACCTGACCACCACCAGCATGATCTTCATGGCAGCAAAGCACCCTAATAGGTGGGCCAAACGCCTGGTGTCTGCGGGTCACACCACTGCCTCCTCTTCCCTGTGTTACGTGCTAGCCAAGAGGCAGGCCCAGATGCCTCCCCCCTGCACCTGGACCCTTGCAAGCACCATCAGCGAGCACAACCACTTCTGTGTCCCAGCACAGCGTACAGATGTCCATACCCCAGGCCTTTGAACGAAAGCGCAAATACCCAGCCACCCACCCATAGAACTAAATGCACACCTTTACAAATTGCTGGCGCTGAATCATTGCTGCCCTAAACCCCTGATGAAGCTAGCAGAGGCTGGTGAAACATGTTGGGGGGCAGTTGTTAGGTTTTAAAAATTCTGGTCTATGATCATGCTGTGAATGAACTTAATATCACGTAAAAGGAGACGCAGATAGTTGTGGATAGTATGGGTCAGTGAGGTTAACTGACAGCAGTCCACATGTGTGTATGAACATTGGCAGTGCGATTCTGTGCACACCCCACGCAGTGTGTAAGCAGTCATATACGCTAAACATATATGTGCAGTCACAGCAGGCGTTTAGACAGAAAGTTTTTCATCTTTTGATTTGCTCACAATTCTTTTAGTAGGCTCAATAAAAGTTACATTTTAGCATCACTATATAGGAGTATCTGGGAAAATATCTGGTTATTGGCCCGTTGGGCTTTTTGAAATGATTAATATGTAAATTACCAAAACCCAGATAGGGTCCCTTTATCTATAGAAATAGGTGTATAACTACTTGAATGTTCATGTGTGTGTAATGTGTGTGTATACAGTATATATGTCCATCTATGTGGTGACTGATTGCGTGTATGAGTGTGTCCATGTATGTGGTGACTGTTTGTATGAGTGCGTCCATGTATGTGGTGAGTGTGTATGAGTGCGTCTATGTATGTGGTGAGTGTGTATGAGTGCGTCCATGTATGTGGTGACCGTGTGTATGAGTGCGTCCATGTATGTGGTGACCGTGTGTATGAGTGCGTCCATGGATGTTGTGACTGTGTGTATGAGTGCGTCCATGTATGTGGTGAGTGCATGTATGAGTGCGTCCATGTATGTGGTGAGTGCGTGTTTGAGTGCGTCCATGTATGTAGAGAGTGTGTGTATGAGTGCGTCCATGTATGTGGTGAGTGTGTGTATAAGTGCGTCCATGTATGTGGTGAGTGCATGTATGAGTGTGTCCATGTATGTGGTGAGTGCATGTATGAGTACGTCCATTAAGTTGGGGAGGGGCCCCATGCAAAAATTTGCTGTGGGGCCCAGTCAGATCTAGCTACGCCCCTGCCTGGATTGCCCCTGACTTCGCTACCCCACCAGAGGAAAGTGGCCGAACATAAAGGAACTTTAAATGTGGCTTTTAAGGTGTATTGAATACACTGTATTTCCATGAACCCCTTCCTCTTCCGGTCCTCTTCCTCCATCATATTAAACTGCTTATTAGGCTGCCTCGCCTTTAAATATTTAAGAGGTTCACCAGCAGGCCCTCACCCCTAATGTTTTTACCTAAAAAATTAACCTCACTCTGGCCCTCCTCCTGACATGTTGACTTAACAAGAACCTGTCTTGCGACACCCTCCAAACTGAGATATGAAGCTAGGAGTTTTGGATGACTTTGTTTCTTGTACTCTGCCAGCAGACACTGTTTTACCACGCCCACCGTGCACCATCAGCAGCACGCCCACTTCCCTGTCCCTTACTGCTCGGCTTGCGCATACTAAATGGTATATATGCAAGTTTGTCAAAAGTACAGTATAACCTTTCTGTATCCTAAATACCTGACATCCAGTGTATTTTTTTCTGCCGTTATTCATATAATGTATAACGTTTGCGCAATCAGGCACAGATAGTGTAGGGATAGGATTTGGCTAGGCAGGGCTAGTTGTTCTGTTGAAAAGACCCCAAAGTCCTTTTAAGGACTTTTGTTATATCTGGCTGCAATATTGTTATTCTTGATGGTCAAAATTTACGCAAGTTTGCCTAATCTTAACACCAGCTGCGCAGTGAGTGCAGGACAATGTTTGTTTCTCCTATATACCTGACATTTATTGCATTTCTTTCTGCCGCTAATCACGGTGACATTACATGAGCAGGACAATGTATGTTTTTCCTATGTACCTGACATTTATTGCGTTTCTTTCTGCCGCTAATCACGGCGACATTAGTAATGTCGCCTTCAATAGCTGCAGAAAAAAATACACAGTATTTCTGTTATTTGGGATACACAAATGTTAGACAGCAGACGCTGAAAAGATGGTGTTAAGGTCAGGCAACCTTGCACAATTTTTAACCCACCACAAAAATAATATATTGCAGCACGATATACTGTAACAATGGACTTTTGTGTCTTCTGAACAGAACAACTAGCCCTGCCTAGCCAAATCATATCCCTACACTACATGTGCCTCCTTGCACAAATGTTATACAGCAGACGCAAAAGAGGTACTGCGGCCTAAATTAACGGTAGAAAAAATACCAGCTGTCAGGTATATAGACTTTTGAAAGGTTCTAATACACATGCTGTGCACATGCTGGTAGTGTCAGGCACACTTGCGTCCTTTTTGCCCCAAAAGAAAAAAAAATGTAACCAGATATAACTAGCCCTGCCTAGCCAAATCCTATCCCTACAGTATAGGTCCCTCTTTGCGCAAGTTAAACTGCAGACGCAAATGAGGAACTGCGGCCTAAATTAACAGTAGAATAAATACCAATTGCTGTCAGGTATATAGACTTTTGAAAGGTTCTAATACACACGCTGTGCACGTGCTGGTAGTGTCAGGCACACTTGTGTTCTTTTTGTCCCCCCCCCAAAAAAAAAAAATGCAGCCAGATATAACAATAGACTTTTGTGTCTTTTGAACAGAAATACTAGCCCTGCCTAGCCAAATCCTATCCCTACACTATAAGTCCCTCCTTGGGCAAATTTTATACAGCGAGACACAAATGAGGAACTGTGGCCTAAATTAACGGTAGAAAAAATCGCAACGGATGTCAGGTATATAGACTTTTGAAAGGTTCAAATACACACGCTGTGCACGTGCTGGTAGTGTCAGGCACACTTGCGTTCTTATTGCCCCAAAAGAAAAAAAAATGCAGCCAGATATAGCAATGAACTTTTGTGTCTTTTGAACAGAAATACTAGCCCTGCCTAGCCAAATCCTGTCCCTACACTATAAGTCCCTCCTTGTGCAAATGTTATACAGCGAGACACAAATGAGGAACTGCGGCCTAAATTAAATGTAGAAAAAATAGCAACAATGTCAGGTATATAGACTTTTGAAAGGTTCTAATACACACACTGTGCACGTGATGGTAGTGTCAGGCACACTTGCGTTCTTTTTGCCCCTAAAGAAAAAAAATGCAGCCAGATATAACAATGGACTTTTGTGTCTTTTGAACAGAAATACTAGCCCTGCCTAGCCAAATCCTGTCCCTACACTATAAGTCCCTCCTTGTGCAAATGTTATACAGCGAGACGCAAAAGACGTACTGCGGGCTTAACAGCAGAAATAATAGCAAAAGATGTCAGGTATATAGTATACAAAGAGTATCATACAGCATGCAGCAGCTGCACAGGTGGCGTTAATGGCAAGCCACCTAGCTCTATTTTTAACACCCCCAAAATAAAAAAAAAATGTTTACCAGCAAGATATAATAGCTCTTAAAAGGGCTTTTGAGTCTTTTCTTAGCAAATTCTATCCCTGCCTAGCGTTCTTCTTTCCCTACTCTATTTGTCCCTGCTTGCAGCAGCTCTCCCTGGCTCGGTATGAGCTGGTCACATGTCACCGGGTGCTTTATAGCACCTGATGACGCGCTCCCGGTCAGCCAATCACTGTAATGCCAGTAGCTAACATGGCTACTGGCATTACAGTGAATGCCAATACCTTCCCACACGCTAATTGGCTAATTTAAACTTTAAAGGGAACATGTCTCTTGCTTTTGGGCTAATAAAACAACATCATACTTTATCAAACTTTATTAATTGCCTGAACACAGAACCCAAACTGTTATGTGTTCTCTTTTCCATTTCCCAACGGGGCCTTCCCAAATTTATAAAAAAAAAAAGAAATTAAAAAATTAAAAAAACAAAAACAAAACCAGTGTTGGCTACCTCCTCCGCCACCACTTCCACCTACACCACCATGTCCACCGCCTCCTCAAGCTCCTACTCCACTTTTACCTCCACCTCCTAGTTCAAGATTATTATTTTTTGTATTCTACATTAATTTAAGTAATTTCACTGTCCACATTTGTTTGCAAGGTAATTGTCCTTCTTTTAACCTACATTTTGCTTCCTTTTGCAGCCTCTTGCCTTTACATGACTATTTTACAGCCATTTAATTGTACCAAAGTTTGGGTTTCCATTGACTACAATACTGTTTGGGTTCGGGTTCGAGTGTGGGTCAAGTTCGGGTCCCGAACTTTGACCTGAAGTTCGGCTGAACCCGGCGAACCCGAACATTCACGGGTCCGCTTAACACTAGTTACCATTAGTGATGATCGAGCACCCCGATATTCGGGTGCTCTGGCCGAACACTAGGTGGTGCTCGAGTGCTCGGCAGAGCACCCGAGTATAATGGAAGTCAATGGAAGAAGACCAGGCACCCCCTGCTCTGCAGAGGGGAGGGTGTCTGGTTGATAGGGAAACGTGAGAAAATGGTTGAAACACCACAGAAATGGTTAGGGAACAGCATGGGGAGGGTGTCTGGTTCATAGCAAAAGGTCAGAATCGCAACTTCTCCTCTTTCACTCCTTTCACTCGTAAAAGTACGCTAATTAACTGAATTTGTATGCATAAGCGCACAACGCGTAGCATTAGCATACAAATTTGTACGCATTAGCGTACAATGCGTAGCATTAGCATACAAATTCGTACGCATTAGCGTACAATACGTAGTATTAGCGTACAAACCAACATGGCTACAGCATTACAGTGAATGCCAGCACTCTCCCGCACGTTTATTCGCTGCGTAGCAGCGAACAAACGTGTGGGGAGGAGACTCGAGCATCGCACTCGAGCACACGCGGTGTTCGGCCGAACACCGCAATGTGCAGAGCATACTGATGCTCGAGCGAATATAGTGCATGGGCGAGCATGCTCGCTCAACACTAGTTACCATACATTGTCAATTGTTGCACTTGTTTATACAACAGATACACAATGCTGGCTTAGGTAGAGTTATAAATCAGAGAAGCCAGACTTAAAATTTAATTCTTACAAATATCTCAGAAAAGCAGCCTATCTGCTAAGAAACAAGCTAGCAAAAATCGGAAAACTTTATCTGTCTAACAATAGTGATAAAGTAGCTCAGAAGACAATGTACAAATAATTACCCTACAACAACATATATACATCCAATTCCCAATAGTGTGGAATAGGACAAAAGAGTTTATCAATCTTAGTCTCCGTTTCTATCCTTCCATGTTCACTGCCTGTTTTTCAGATCACCTAAATAAATTATCCAGATCATAAGGACATATCTTAGAATGCTTTCCATCTTAAAACTTTATGCAATAGAACATTTTTTTTTGTAACCATAAATATTCTTCTCTGTAAGGAGAGGAAAACTGGTTTTGTGCAAAATGGTCATTCCTATTGTTGAGGAAATCAAAGCATCCAAAGTGGAATTTGATCCGAAGTTATGAAAAATTGGATTCGCAATAAATCTGATTTTACTGGCGCTTCATGGTAACAAAATGATTTTTTCCTAAAATAAAAACATGTGTTACAAAGTGAAAGTAAGAAGCCCAGGAACAAGAAAACATCCATAATGCAGTGCAACCAGCCAATCAGCAAATGGCCATCCACTATGTGTCACAGCCCTATATAAATATTAATCCTGCCCGGTATCCACCATTTTACAGTGAACTGAGCATAGGGATAAATGTGCCAAGTGCTGTTGACAGTTTTTAAAAGAGCTTAAATAGTAGAATTGTGGATAGTGAGACTGCAAGGACAGTGCATGGATAATGTAGGGAGATCACAGGGAGAGTTTTTACACACTATAGGGAGAGTGCAGAGACAGTGCAGGCTGTGTAATATGAAGCTAAAGGGATTCATAGGAGACAGCTCAGTTTGCATCAGTTCCTGCACAGAGCTATCTAATTGAACAGTGTTCACCTTGTTTAAAAGATTAGCAATTCCATTGCTCTTTACTTCTCAGATTCGGGTGACTATGCGGTGTAATTTAACTGTTATTGGGGTGCTAACCTTGGTTAATAGATACGCAGAGCTATTATGCCTTGATTTTCACATTCGGGTGAATAAGTTGTCTATTTTACTGTTATTGGGATGCCCACCTTATTTAAAAGATAAGCGATTCTATTAGGCCGTGATTCTCAAATTGGGATGAATAAGCTATCTATTTTTACTTTTTTGGGGATAACCACCTTGTTGAATAGATAAGCAATTCTATTATGCCTTGATTCTCAAATTGGGGTGAAGTAGTGTAATTAAACTGTTATTGGGTTGTCCCCCTTGTTAAATAGAGTTGCAGATTTTGTCGCCTTTATTCTCAAATTGGGGTGAATAAGTAGTGTAATTTAACTGTTATTGTGGTTTTATGGATAAGTAATTCCATTAGGCCTTGATTCTCAAATTGGGGTAAATAAGCTGTCTGTTATTAGGGTGCCCACCTTGTTTCATAGATAAACAATTCCATTAGGCCTTGATTGTCAAATTGGGATGAAAAAGCTATTTTACTGTTATTGGGGTGCCTAACTTGTTTCTTAGATAAGCAATACCATTAGGCCTTGATACTCAAATTGGAGTGAATAAGCTGTCAAATACCACTGTTATTGGGGTGTCCAGATAGACATTGAATTACTTATTTTATATATACAGGCGGTGGAAAAAATATTGTTGGAGCCGGCAGAAGTAGCAGCAGAAGCTGGGTAAGGGGGGTGGTAGCAGCAGCCACAGCAACAGGCCCGAGCTGACACTGACATCCAGCGGGCGTGATTTGACCAGCAACCCAGCTGTCCTTGAATGATTGACTTGGTCTTCAACATCATCTCAATTGCCATCAGACACCCACAGCCAGGAGTCTGTGGGTTTCCTCTGACACCACACTTAGTTAGCATGGCCCAGGAACAAGCTCTCTGCTCTCACCTGTCCTGAACCTGCCTCTTTCTTTTTCTGCTCCTTCTGCTCGGGAAGTAATGTATGCTGCCGGCTGTGCTCCGCTTTTCAGCGAGGACAAGCTTATTGAGGACACTGAGCAGCTACTGCCCAGCCTAGATTTGGAGAAGAGGTCCAGTGCATCCTCCTCTTTGAGTGCAAGTAGTGAAGATGAGAGTCATGTGGGACCAGGTGTTGAGAGCGTTCAGGGACATAGCCATGAGACTTGTGAGAGTGACATAAAAGAGGAGCAGACACTAGTGGATGATGATGTAACTGACTGTATGTGGGAGCCAGGTGAAGAGCGGGCTTCATTATCAGGGCAAGCAACAACTCCATCTCCCAGCTGCTCGCACCCCTTTTCCAGCAGTCAAGGCTCCACCAACTCAGCAAAAGGGAGCTGTGTTTCCTTCACATCGTCTACTGGTCCTTTTCCTCCTCCCCCTTCTACTCCTCTTCACTTGTTTCACCATCAATGGATCATTGAGGTGATTGCAAAAATACAATAATATGTGTGCATTTATCCAACGATGCAGAAGCTGAACATACTCCTGGCCAAGTTGCTGTTACTATAGTACCTCACTTTCCATGTGGTTGACTCTGCCCATTTCAGAGAAACGATGGCTTGTGCCAAGCCAAGGTGGAAAGTTCAACGCCGTCATTACTGCTCTAAAAAGCTGTACCAGCCCTGCATACGTATGTTGAGACGAAGGTAGGCCAGTTTTTGAGCCTGTCGGTATCTGGCACAGGTTCTCTAGCAAGCCGTGCGTAAACAGCAGACAGTGTAAAATGAGGCCGCTCTTTCACTCTACAGTAGAATGAGTGGGTAACACAATACCTTATCTATCAATCAATGTGGACACCCCACAAACAGTGAAATGAGACCATTCTTTCACAATTTAGTAGAATCACTGGCTAACCAGTTAACTAGAAATCTATGTGGAAACAGCAGACGGTGTAAAATGAGTCCGCTCTTTAACTCTATAGTAGACTCTTGGGCCACTGCACAGTTAAGTATATTATGCACCTGTTCTGTCTTTTGGACCCGTAACTGACCAAATAAATGAAGTGTCAACTGAGCCTAATAGTGAACAGAGTCACATGAAAAAAATTCTCTAATTGAATGAAGGTTCTGAAATACAAATACCTAGACAGTTATTTTTACAAACACCAAAGAAAGGCACCTTCCCCTGCCTACATTGCTCTCAATGCACGCATGTCCAGAAGGGAACCAATTTCTTTCACCCACATACAACATCCACATTAGAGAATTCTTTTCATGTGACTCTGATTTTGTCATTTACATACTGAAATGTCCATGAGGCTTATTATATGTAGGAAACCAGCCAGAAGGTGCGCAATAGGGTGTGCCAGCATAAGTCTACCATTAGACGTCAAAATGTATTACTACCGGTTCCTGCACACTACCACCATATGCGCCCTAAAATTTCTCAATTAAAGTTCCAAGTCATAGAATGAGTCTCATCACCACGTTGGGGTGGCGGCAGAATTAAACACCTAAAATTACGAGAGGCCTATTGGATACATACCAGGGGTGTAGCTAGAACTGACTGGGCCCCACAGCAAATTTTTGCATGGGGCCCCTCCCCAACTTAATGGACGTACTCATACATGCACTCACCACATACATGGACGCACTTATACACGCACTCACCACATACATGGACGCACTTATACACGCACTCACCACATACATGGACGCACTCATACACACACTCACTACATACATGGACGCACTCATACACACGGTCACCACATACATAGACGCACTCATACACACACTCACCACATACATGGACGCACTCATACAAACAGTCACCACATACATGGACACACTCATACACGCAATCAGTCACCACATAGATGGACATATATACTGTATACACACACACACACATTACACACACACGAACATACAAGTAGTTATACACCTATTTCTACACACAAACACTTACCTTTCCTGTAGACAGCTGATGTATGTCCTCACAGGCAGCCTGGAGAAGAAGGTGCCATCACCCCTCTGTGCCATCCAGGGACCGCAGTGGAGGGGTTAATCAGTAACCTGTAAACAGAAAGCAGTACTGGCAAGGGCTGTGCCAGTACTGAGGATCCCAGCCTGAGAACAGCCATAGGAGAAGGAGAACACAGCATGGAGGAAGTGTACTGTGCCTGCAAGGACCTGTGGTGGGCGGAGCTCCAGCGCTGCTGCTGTAAGTGGCATCCCCTTATATAAAGTGCAACTTATCGACTTATCCACTGTTTCACTAGTCCGGAAAACTATACCATCATACTCACCTGAATCCGAGGGCTCTGTATGAAGTCCTTCTTTTTCAATAGCGCTTATATACTCCATTTGAATTCTCTTTCATGTATTATGTGACTTAGTTGTACTGTATACCAGGGGTAGTCAACTGCCGGACCGCGGTCCAAATCCAGACCACGGTTGCCAGCTGTCCGGACCCCTGCATGCAGCCTGGTGTCGGCTGTCAGGGGGTACCGGAGTCCAGAAGCAATGAGCGCTTCCATCAATAAAGAGGAAAGCGCTCATTGCTGGAGTGCAGGGAGCTGGGTCCTGTCACTCACCCTCTGCTCCCTGCGCTCCTTTCCTCCTTCAGGCTTCAGCGCTCTGAATGGTGAAGCAGAAGACTTCTCCTGCTCCACCATTCAGCCTGCACAGATCGCGCTGCTGCTGGTGTGGGTGAGAGCCTACAGCCTGAAAATTTGCATAAACTCCGTGAACACCGTGCTGCAGAGCGATCTGTGCCTGCAGTGAAGACAGGACTGTGAGCTTCAGGAACGGGACAAGGTGAGTAGGTGCTGTGAGGGGGCACAGAGGGCTTCATTACTATGGAGGGGACACAGAGGGATTCATTACCATGGAGGGAGCACAGAGGGCTTTATTAGTGTGGAGAGGGTCACAGAGGGCGTTTTTACTCTGGAGGGGGCCCAATGGGTATTGCAAATGTGAAGGGGGCACAATGGGCATTGCAAATGTGAAGGGGGAACAATAGGCATTGCAAATGTAAAGGGGGCACAATGGGCATTTGTACTTTGGAGGGGGCGCATTGGGCATTTCTACTCTGGAGTGGGCGCAAGGGGCATTGTTAATGTGAATGGAGCACAATGGAAATTTCTACTCTGGAGGGGGCACAATAGGCATTGCTAATGTAAAGGAGGCACAGTGCACAGAGGGCATTATTACTCTGAAGGGGGCACAGTGCACAGAGGACATTATTACTCTGAAGGGGGCACAATGGGCATTACTAGCCCAGAGAGCATTACTACTATTAAGGGGGCACAATGAGGATTTCTACTATGGAGGGGGCACCGAGGGCATTATTACTGTGAAGGGGCACAATGGGCATTACTACTATTAACAGGGTACAATGGACATTACTACTATTAAGGGGCATTATTACTGTGAAGGAGGCACAATGGGGATTATTACTATGAAGGGGACACAATGGGGATTATTACTGTGAATGGGGCACAACAAGGACATTACAACTGTGAAGGGGCACAGATAGGGCATTACTACTGTGAGGGGGCACAGAGAGGGCATTAATACTGTGTGGGGGCACTTAAGATATTCATACTCTGTGGGGAGGAACTAAGAAGGCATCGCAATGTGTCAGGGGCACTAAGGAGCATCATAATGTGTGGGGGCACCAAGGGATCACCCTTCTGTGAGGGTGTACTTAGGGGTATCATACTCTGTGAAGTACTAAAGGGATATCATATTGTCAGACGGGCATGAAAGGGGCATCATTATTGTTAGGGGGCACTGAAAAGACATTCTTACTGTTTGGTCGACAGAAAGGAGATTAGGTGGGCTGTATACCTTGGTGACTGTGATTTGATGTGATGATCGTTTTTACTGGGACACGAGATAATGAGAGGACAGATCTGATTACTGGTATTGTTATCCTCATCCAGTTGCTGTCACTTATTATTTTATTATCCTTAATTTTCGATTTGTGCATAATTTCTTTGTACGTATATCATTTTTCTACCAGTGTCTGATGAAGGCTACATGCCAAAAACGTTCACACGAACTTTAAAGACTGCCACTGTTACGTGTTACTTAAATAAAGAGACAACACATTCAAGCATACAAGTTTATTGTGCTGTTATTGTACATACAAGTCTACTCTTAGGAACATATACAATGTAAAGGAAACATAATTAATACTGCTGTACCATACTCATACTTATTATGAGTTATTAACTATATTATTACATACTTATTAACTATATTATTACTTTTGTTGACTTGTCCTCTTCAGCATACCCTGACATAAAATTAACATATCAGAGCTAGAGTATACCATGAGTTCCTCCTTCACAATTCCAGCATTTTCAGACAAGACTACACCATCCTATAAACCAGGAGTCTCAGTCTCGGCTGGCTATATGAGGCGCACATTTGTTAATTTCAAATATGGTACAATACCAAATTCTTGTTAATAGAATATATGTAGCGCCACAAACCTCTTACATTGAGTGAGGTCTCCTCTAATGTTCCATAGATGTTCTCTTTCCTCATCATCTTCATTCAGACCCGCCTGATGGAAACTTATTTTAGCCACATCTAGTCTCTGAAGGATTTGGCAAACAGACATCTTAGTTTCCTCACTCCTTACTTTTCCATCATTCTCACCCCCTGGTGCCCCAACATTGTCATACTACTGTTTCCCAGCCCACGCTGTGCCCAATGTGCTCCCCAACAACCACAAACATGATACCATATTTATTATGCCCCCTGTAATAGCTCCACTAGTTTTAATGCCCCTGTAGTTGCCCCAGCATTTAAAAAGTGCCTCTTTAGAGCCTGTATTTATTATCCTATGCAGTGCTCATGTAGATATAAGGCCCTCCTGCAGTTATAACCCTCCTGTATATAGTGCCCCTTGTATTATTAAAAAAAAAAACTTGTTGTGCACCCTCTATTATAATGCCCCTTGTAGTGCTCTAGCCTATTTTAATGCCCCCCATAGTGCCCTCTGTAATATAATGCCACCCCTGTAATTCTCCAACCTGTATTAATGCCCCCAGTAGTGTCCCATGTATCATAATGTCTTCCTTTAGTGCTCCGGCCTATATTAGTGTCCATATACAGATGTATCCACTCTTACCTGATCTCCAAACTGGAAGTGGTGTCAATTTTTTCCTGACAGCAAAACAGCATAATATCGCAAGACTGTAACTAAACTCTAAATGACTGTAATACACATCACAACCACTGGGTGGTGAGTGCTCCGCATTTAGCTTATTACTCAAGCTGATTTTATTTCTGTTTAGAGAACAGAGAAACTGGCCCCAAATATGAGATATTTATCGGCAGACCCAGATAAATTTGGTAAGATATTAAGAATATCAAGTGTGCGAAAATTCAACACATGAGAAAAGAGGAACACTAAATCCAGAATCCAAACATCATGTGTGATACATCATGTGTATATGCCACACCTGCACTGGCTGCAGAAGGGGGTTTCTGCTCTGAACACATAAGAGAAAGTGCAGGTGTGGCATGTAAGATCTGAAGCCGCCCGTGGGTTATGAAATACCGGAGTGATACCTGTGAAGAGGAGAGGAAGGACACGGTGTAACCACATTCCGGGGGATTCCACGTTCTGTCAGTATCTCAGCCTCTTGACTGTATTGGTGGCGCGGATCCAAAAACATTTATTGCAAAGAGGATAATTTGGATCGTCTCCATACATGGATCTTGCTGCAAATTAGAGATACCCACCCAGGAACAATCAAGTAACCCCTTTTCCTGACCAACCCTTCAAGTGAATGGAGCGAGTACTTATAATTACACTATGCCACTGCTCCACTGAGCGATCTTGTGGAACACTACTCTGTGCAGCTCAAGGAGAGCATGTTTTGCAATGTAAGAGTGGCTAAAGTGCATGCACAGTTTCCTAGTCATTTTCAGAATGGCTTGCAGTTGGGTGGAAGACTTCTGGAACCGATTTACGACTAGAGATGAGCGAATCTATTTGCCGCTTCGTAGATTCGTATCGAATCTTGGAAATTTTCCGTTGGGAAGAGAACCTGAATTTTTTGAGATTCACTCCGTTAGATTCGAAAGTGTTCGTAAAGCTTTCTAAGCATTCACTACGTACTTGTGCGCTTAATTGTACGCTAATGCAATGTATAACTTACTTTATATGCTTATGCGTACGAATTCAGTTAATTAGCAAACTTTTACTGTTCGTTATTCGGGCGGCAAAAAGCCCGGGAAGAAAGCGGTCACCTGACCTAGTGGGAAGTGCTTGCTCTGATTGGCTCACAGGCTCGGTAAGCCGGGACTCCAGGGAGCTTACCATTGAAAGTATAGAGAGTGAAGACTCCTCCCTTGTAACTCCGCCTCCATCTCCAGTTTGAGACCCAGAGCAAGTGTACTGTGCAAGATGGCGAAGCAGCTGAGCCCCAACTGGGCAGAAATGGATTGGGGTAGCGATATCCCAGACCCAGAGGTTAAAGAGGAGCCAGAAGAGACTTGGATTCCTAAGCCAAGACCAAAGAAGACACTTGTGGCTGTGGTGTTCGCCGAACCGGCTGGTGCAACGGAGGCGCCCGGCGCTCCCGCTCCGCCCCCCAAGAAGAAGGATTACTCCTTGAGGCAAAACAATATTGTCCCAGCCGTGGTGACTTCAAATGCCCTGACATTATGGGATTACAAAAAGGCTGTCGGGGAATGGGTCATACAAGTCCTGGATTATTCTAGGCTGAGGGATCCTAAATTAGAAAGGAGAAAAGGCACCGTCCTCTGGTTCTCCGTAGAACAGGGAAGTGGGTTCCTCGCTGATGATGAGACCGCAGAGGAGTACTTTGTGGGCAGGTGAAACGCCCATATTTGCCACAACCCTGCCATAGCCTGTATGCCGGTGACCAAGTGGAGTATACCCCTATGAAGTCCTTGAAGGGGCCGTTTGCCACTGGAGTGACGCTATTAGCCAGGCCTCTGGTACCCGTGTCACCCCCTGAAGTGTGGCCCGAAGATACGGCAGCCATAGGCCGTGTACGCAGCCTCCAGGATATGGAAGATGACACCCTGCGCTTTGGAGAAAAGCGCCAACCTCATCCGGAGCTCCTGATCCCGGGTCTGCTGCCACCACCGCCCTCTCTTCAAGTTGGACAGCTAACTACAACTACCTTCTCCTACCAGCCGAAGGTAGTACAGTACCAGCTTCTCTGGAAGATGGAGGCCGCCGCTGCAGCAGCCAGAGGAAGGCCACTACCCGAACCCATGAAGCCGGAGGTTCTTACTCCTGTTGTCCTGTTGCGTCGGCTGGAGGATGCAGCAATTTCAAGGCTCGGGTTGCCAGTGCCACAACACTTGCCAGTGTGACCACCCGGTCACTGCCAGAATCCGCTACTAGAGGTCAGTGGAGCTCCACTACATCAACTAGCATGGCTTACAAGAGGCGCGACCTCTAATGTCTTTTAGTAGCAGCAGCAGTGAGCAGGATTTCCAATTCTTAATTTAAGAGACTCCTCAACAGTCTGCTAGGACTTATGGGAGCACAACATGGACTACTTCTGACGGGTGAGAACTAGTTGGCCATTTTTTAAAGTTAACTTGTTTTTATTGCCCCGTTTGCTCTCATCCAGATGGACACGGATTGTTAGGACTCCCACATCAGCATAAAAAGTAACGTCCTAGTTGCACCTAAGCGTGCCAATTCCTTTTTTCCCCCTTACTCAAGTTAGGAAGATGAAGTCAACAGCAGCCAGGGGAGCTGGGGCTTCTTTCCTGGATGCAACCTTGCCTCCACCGCTGCAGCCAGAAGTCCTTACCCCTGCTGTCCTGGCAGGAGGATCCGGGAAAGCGCAAGTGGCTGCAGCGCTCACCAGTGTGACCACTAGAGATGAGCGAGCATACTCGTCCGAGCGTAATACTCGTTCGAGTATTACGGTACTCGTAAGTGCTCGCTGCTCGGACGAGTATCTCGCCATGCTCGAGGAAATGGCAACTTCCGCATCGTGCATTTTTGGCGCCTATAAATGCAGCCAATCACAAGCCAGGAGACTCTGCGGTACACCCAGCATCACGTGGGGCCCTTACATGTCGATAGCAGGGGTTGGCTGGCCTGATCAGGTGACCCTGGAATATACTAGTGACTGGCCGCGGTGCTCGGCTCAGATGCTGTCTGGATGTCGTTAGGCATAGAGCTGCTGCGTTTCAGGGAGAGTGTTAGGGCCTGCATTAGTTCTCTGTTACGCAGGAATCACCCACAAAGAACGCAACAGCCCTTCTAAGGGCTACAAGAAATTTTTTTTTGTCTCCTGGCTTGGCTGGCTGGCTGGCACTAGTAGTGCAGCTATCGCCATATATAACCCCTTTTTTTATTGTTATATCTCAGTGATACAAATCCATTTCACACAGCAGTGTGGAACCATTCTGTGTGTCACAGTTCAGTACACTCACTACAATCCGTATTTTCTGTCCAGGTGACACTTTCTGTACGTCACTTAATACAACCAGGTCTTTTGCTCTCATATAGCTTGATCCCAAAAATCTCTGTGCGACATTTGTCTGGGTCGCAGTCAAAATAGCCACCGTCAGCAGGGTGTCAGTTAGCTCTACGATAGTTTCTGCACGTCACGTTCCCAAAAAAAACAAAACTAAAAAAAAAAATATATAAAAAATATAGTTTTTTTGTTGTTTTAGCTCAGTGATACAAATCCATTTCACACAGCAGTGTGGAACCATTCTGTGTGTCACAGTTCAGTACACTCACTACAATCCGTATTTTCTGTCCAGGTGACACTTTCTGTACGTCACTTAATACAACCAGGTCTTTTGCTCTCATATAGCTTGATCCCAAAAATCTCTGTGCGACATTTGTCTGGGTCGCAGTCAAAATAGCCACCGTCAGCAGGGTGTCAGTTAGCTCTACGATAGTTTCTGCACTGTCACGTTCCAAAAAAAACAAAACTAAAAAAAAAATATATATAAAAAAAAATATTTTTTTTGTTGTTTTAGCTCAGTGATACAAATCCATTTCACACAGCTGCGTGGAACCATTCTGTGTGTCACAGTTCCAGTACACTCACTACAATCCGTATTTTCTGTCCAGGTGACACTTTCTGTACGTCACTTAATACAAACCGGGTCTTTTTGCTCTCATATAAGCTTGATCCCAAAAATCTCTGGGTGACATTTGTCTGGGTCGCAGTCAAAATAGCCACCGTCAGCAGGGTGTCAGTTAGCTCTACGATAGTTTCTGCACGTCACGTTCCCAAAAAAACAAAACTAAAAAAAATATATATAAAAAAAATAGTTTTTTTTGTTGTTTTAGCTCAGTGATACAAATCCATTTCACACAGCAGTGTGGAACCATTCTGTGTGTCACAGTTCAGTACACTCACTACAATCCGTATTTTCTGTCCAGGTGACACTTTCTGTACGTCACTTAATTCAACCAGACTGAACAAGTTTGTGGGTTTCAGTACAGCAGGCCCATTTATTTTTTATTTTTTATATAATACACTTATATACAGAAAATGTTGAACCCCAGGGCTAAGGGTCGAGGACGAGGGCGTGGGCGTGGGCATTCAATTACTGCAGGGGGCAGAGGCCGTGGTCCTGGGCAGGGTGAGACAGTACCTGCTGATGAGGGAGCAGGGGAACGCCGCAGAGCTACACTCCCTAGCTTCATGTCTCAACTTACAGGGACACGTGGTAGAGGACTGTTGAAACCACAACAGTGCGAACAGGTGATGTCGTAGATTGCGGACAATGCTTCAAGTAATTTGTCCACCAGTCAGTCTTCCATGCAGTCCACCCACGTTACCCAAGGGAGCACTCCTCTGGCTCCTCCACCTCAACCTCCTTCCCCCCAGTCTGCCCCCTCCCAGGAAAATTTGGAATGCGATCCGGCATACTCTCAGGAACTGTTTTCTGGACCCTTCCCAGAGTCACAAACCACTTCTCAGGTTGCTGCTGACCTCGTTCCCGATGCCCAAGTTTTCCAACGGTCGCAGTCTGTGGGTGATGATGATGATGATGACAATGTTGAGTTAGTAGAAGAAGTTTGTAAAGAGGTGTCGGACGATGAGGAGACACGGTTGTCAGACAGTGGTGAAGTTGTTGTCAGGGCAGGAAGTCCGAGGGGGGAGCAGACTGAGGAATCGGAGGATGACGAGGTGACTGACTCAAGCTGGGTTGATAAGCCTAGTGAAGACAGTGCTTCTGAGGCGGAGGCGAGTGCTGCACCAGAACAGGTTGGAAGAGGCAGTGGTGTGGCCAGACAGAGAAGCAGGGCTAGAGCTGGTGCATCAGCAGCAACTGTTTCACGTAGTGAAGCTCCCGTGGTGAGGCCTAGATGTTCGCAAGTCTGGAGCTTCTTTAAAGAAAGTGAGGATGACCGACGGACTGTGGTGTGCAACCTGTGCCACACCAGGATCAGCAGGGGTGCCACCACTATTAGCCTAACCACCACCAGCTTGCGCAGGCATATGAGTGCTAAACACCCCACTCAATGGAACCAAGGCCGTTCACCACCTCCTGCGGGTCACACCACTGCTCCTTCCCCTCTGTCACTCGCTGCCTCTGCTAGTCAACCCCCTGCCCAGGACCCCGGCACGAGCGCCTCCCTTTGGAAAACCACACCTTCGCCTCCACGATCCTCCACAGTGTCCACCAATGTGTCCCAGCGCAGCGTTCAGCTGTCTTTACAGCAGACGCTGGAGCGCAAGAGGAAATACAGTTCCACCCACCCACATGCCCAAGCCCTCAACGTCCACATCTCCAAATTGCTGAGCCTGGAGATGCTGCCCTATAGGCTGGTAGAGACCAAGGCCTTTCGCAATCTCATGGCGGTGGCTGCCCCTCGGTATTCGGTCCCCAGCCGCCACTATTTTTCCCGATGTGCCGTCCCAGCCCTACACCAGCACGTCCGACCCCTCCTCCTCCTCCACCCCCTCCTCCGAATTACCATCCGTGGGCACGGTGCCTTCAGTCGGTAGCTCTAGGCAGCAGCAGCAGTGCCGTGGGTAAGCTCCAGCAGGCGGTGCTCAAACTGCTGAGCTTAGGTGACAAAAAGCACACCGCCCAAGAGCTGTTACAGGGCATCATGGTGCAGACCGATCTGTGGCTGGCACCGCTGAACCTCAAGCCAGGCATGGTTGTGTGTGACAACGGGCGTAACCTGGTGGCGGCTCTGCAACTCGGCAGACTGACACATGTGCCATGCCTGGCCCATGTGTTCAATCTCATCGTTCAGCGGTTCCTCAAGACATACCCCAATCTGTCTGATTTGCTCACCAAGGTGCGCCGCATCTGTGCGCATTTCCGCAAGTCATGTTAGGCTGCCTATCTCGTGACCCTCGCGTTAGAAGCATTTTTTCAAACACCGATTACTGGGTGTTCACTCTCCTGGACCCACGGTACAAGCAGAACCTTTCCACTCTCATCCCTGCAGAGGAAAGGAGTATGAGAGTGAATAGATATCAACAGGCCCTGGTGCACAAGCTGAAACAGTCCTTCCCATCTGACGCCGCTAGCGGCAGAGGGCATGGTTCTGTGGGCCAAGTAGCGGGGGAGAGGAGCCGAGCAGGCAGCTTGTCCAGCACAGGCAGGGGAACGCTCTCCAAGGCCTTTGCCAGTTTTATGTCACCCCAGCAAGACACTGTCACCTGTCCCCAGTCTAGGCAGAGTAGGGGGGAGCTGTACAGAAAGATGGTGAGGGAGTACCTAGCTGACCATACCAACATCCGTAGCGATCACTCTGCTCCATACAACTACTGGGTTTCAAAGCTGGACACGTGGCCTGAACTGGCGCTGTACGCCTTGGAGGTGCTGGCCTGCCCTGCCGCTAGCGTGCTGTCAGAGCGGGTATTCAGTGCAGCTAGTGGCATCATCACTGATAAGCGTACACGCCTGTCAACTGACAGCGCTGACAGGCTGACGCTTATTAAAATGAACAAAGCCTGGATTTCACCGGAATTCAAATCTCCTCCGGGGGAAAGCAGCTAAAGATTAACATTACTTATGTATCCGATTCCTCTTCTCTACTCCTCCTACTCCTCCTCCTCCTCCATGTCATCTTTGCCTAACGCTGACCAAAAAAACGCCATTTTTTAGAGGTCCAACTGGCATTCTTTTACCACAATTTTTCAGGAGGGCCCCCTACAGGCCCTCTCTTCAAACTATTTTTCCAGAGGTCCACCTACAGGCCCTCTCTCCAAACAATTTTTCCGGAGTTTCACCTACAGGCCTTCTCTCCAAACAATTTTTCCGGAGGTCCACCTACAGGCCCTCTCTCCAAACAATTTTTCCGGAGGTCCATCTACAGGCCCTCTCCCCAAACAATTTACGTCTTTTTCCTATCTTTCTCTCTCTCCAAACTATTTTTCCGGATAGCTGCCATATACGGTAATAAACTGAGAAGAATACAGAGAACACATGCCACACTTGATCAAGCTCATAATTTACGACTGTACCGGTTGATGCTAAATTTTTAAGTTGGGGTCCTGCGTCGTCATTCACTGAATTTTACT
>ONZH01013987.1:0-20143 GCA_900303285.1 Rhinella marina | reverse complement strand
CACAATACAGGTGCCAAATAAAAGGCCTTTTTTTAAATATGTCTGATTACACAGCCGTGTACTAACAGGTCAGACGGTGGGTATTAACAGCACGTATATAAAAGAGTTTTTGCAGGCACGCAGAACGCCACAATACAGGTGCCAAATAAAAGGACTTTTTTTTTTAAATATTTCTAGGTACACAGCCGTGTACTACAAGGTCAGACGGTGTGTATTAACACCACGTATATAAAAGAGTTTTGCAGGCAACGCAGAACGCACAATACAGGTGCCAAATAACAGGACTTTTTTTTAAATATGTCTGATTACACAGCCGTGTACTAACAGGTCAGACGGTGGGTATTAACAGCACGTATATAAAAGAGTTTTTGCAGGCACGCAGAACGCACAATACAGGTGCCAAATAAAAGGCCTTTTTTTTTTTAAATATGTCTGAGGTACACAGCCGTGTACTAACAGGGTCAGACGTGTGGGTATTAACAGCACGTATATAAAAGAGTTTTGCAGGCACGCAGAACGCACAATACAGGTGCCAAATAACAGGACTTTTTTTAAATATGTCTGAGTACACAGCCGTGTACTAACAGTTCAGACGGTGGGTATTTACACCTGGTATACCAAAAAGGGTATGCAGGCACACAGAACCCAGAACACTAGAGCCAAAGAAACTGTATTTAAAAAAAAAAAATGTACACAGCCGTATACTGCCAGAAGATCAGATGGTGCATATACACACTAGGTATATAACAGGGTTTTGCAGCCAAAAAGAACGCAGAACAGTAGTGCCAAATATAGTTTGGTATGTAGCAGAGCACCTAATACACAACTAATGCCTCTCTCTGTCCCTACTCCAGCAGCTATCCCTGAATACAGCAGCCGTTCTCTGCAGAGTGTATATAGTAGTAAAGCTATCACTGTACTGCACTATAGTAGCCCTGATAAGGGCTTTTAATCACGCTCCTGCCTGTCCAACAGCTAAAACCTATCTCTCCCTTCTCCAGCCTCTGTCCCTGACTAAGTTCACGCAGCATATGCGAACGAGCAGGAAGACCTGAGTTATTAATATTCGAGGTCACATGGTTTTTCCAGCCAATCCATGTAGACGCCGTTTTCGCGCTGCCAGCGTGCTCCGCGGGCCTGTCATACCCCCCCTGCATGGTGATTGGTGGAAAAAGAGCGCCAGGGAAGGTGGGAGGGGAAACAAATTCTAAGTGCGCCATCACCGTTATACTCGATCGAAATCGAGTATGCCGAATAGCGTAGTATTCGATCGAATACCGGCTCGATCGAACACTACTCGCTCATCTCTAGTAGGGATCGCTGCTTCCAACCAATGTCTTAAAATACACTTTTTAACTGACATCAATAAAATGTGTATTCCCCACTCAGTTACGTGAGATTCAGAATCTCCACCCTGATTTTTTGGGATGTATTGAAATACACACTGTAATGGTGTAGATGATACTAAACACCCCAAACCTTCTGTATAAATTGAATGGTTTGTGCCCAAATAGGTTGCAATAATGAGCACCCCCACAAGCAATGTAGTAATCCAGCTTTCTGCAGTGAACATTTAGGGCATTGTTTAATGTAATGCGCTGGGGCATCTCTGTAAGACAGGTCAAAGGCATATGTTGCTTCATGTAGGATTCTCAGCTGGGTCTCTCGCCACTGTTCATTCAGAGTTGCCCTTCTAACACATTCCATTCCCTTCCTTAATTTCTTAGCTAGGTCATCCTCTGTCAATTCCCTTTCCCAATGCTTAAAAGCTCCTCTGACCAGTCCTATCGTTTGTATGCTGTGTATCCTACGATACAATTCCAATAAGGGCATCATTGAATTATCCGATCCCATTAGGGCATTAAACCACAGTAATCTATTGGTCTCTCCCAACATTTCGGATTGTGACTTACAGTATGCTCGCAATTGTTGGTACGGAAGATAATGGCTGTTGTCAATTGATATTTTTAGCCTAAACTCTTCCCATGGTAGGATTGATTGCCCACTATCATTCAATATATCTTGCAATTTATATATTCCTGCCTGTCCCCATTTGTTGTACATTTTATTGGATTTACCTTGAGGGAAAGCAGGTAAGGACCACAGTGGCATTTTCGGAGATAAATAAATTGGAAGTTAATATAGTTTCCTCAACGCCTTCCAGGACATTATCGTGTCTCTTAAGAGAATTGAATGTTTAATTTGTGTTGGGATGTCTCTCAATTTAGTATGTAGCAGAGCTGGTAAATCGCATGGGTGTGCTAGCTCTCGTTCTAGATGATTAGCCGAGAAATAAGAAGTTCCCCAAATCCAATCCTTTACATGACGAAACAATGCTGCCAGATTGTAATGTCTAATATTGAGCAATTGTAATCCTGCCTCCCATTTTAACATACATAATTTCCTATATGCTATTCGTGGCCTCTTTTTTTTACACAGGAATGCAGTGAATGCAGATTGCAATCTCATTACATCTCCATGTTTAAGGAGTAATGGTATGGTTTGTAGGGGATACAATAATCTAGAAAAGCTGATCATTTTGATAAGATGAGCTCTACCACTCAGGGACAATGGCAGATCTTTCCAGCTCTCCAGTTCCCTTACTATTTTTTGTATTAAGGAAGGGTAATTTAGTGAGTAAAGTGAGGAAGGAGACTTCCCTATTTTGATACCTAAATAGGTTATGTGGCCGTGTGCTACTTCCACTGCATATTGATTTAGATGCCTGGTTATGTTATTGCTTAGAAACAACATTTGGCTCTTACGCACATTAATTTTATATCCCGTTACCGAGCCTTAATATTGAAAGGTGTCTAGAATCTTAGTGAGGTGCTGGTCAGGAGATTTTAGGAAGAGTAGGAGATCGTCTGCAAAACAGGCTAGTTTTACCTCCTTCTTTCCTACCTTAACACCCTCAAAAATATTAGATTGCAAAAACAATTGAGCAAGGGGTTCTAGGGCCAAATTGAATAAGGGGGAGATAGAGGGCAGCCTTGCCTCGTTCCTTTCCTAAGGTTTATATCTCCAGATAGGAATCCAGGTAGATATACCCTAGCTCGTGGGTTTTTATATGTTATATTGAGATAGTGTCTAAAGGGTCCATTCAGACCTACTGCTCCGAGCCATTCCCAATTCACATTATCAAAAGCCTTTTTGGCGTCTATTGCTAGTAGTGCTGATTGATGGTCTTTTCCCATACTCCTCTGCCCATCTTGAGCCTCTAGTACCCTCCTTATATTCGTAACTGCAGCACAACCTTTCACAAAACCTATCTGATGGTTTCCTATTAGAGTGGGCAAATAAATAGCAAGTCTATTAGCTAAGATCTTGGATAGCAGTTTTATATCCTGGTTGATTAATGAAATTGGGCGGTAAGAGTCTGGGTTAGTCATATCTTTTCCCTGTTTTGGAAGAACCTTTATATATGCCATTTCCCCTGAGGGCAGTATCCCTCCTCCCCTCAACATGTTATTGTAAAGTATTGTCAATGTTATTGCAATCTCCCCCCCTATTGCTTTATAAAATTCTGCAGGGTATCCATCCGGACCTGGGGCTTTTCCATTTGCTAAAGTTTTAATTGTGTTAGTCAGTTCCTCTATTGTTATGTCAGCATTTATGTTAGCAAGAGACTCCTCTGATAAACATGGGAGGGTCACGTTATGTAGTAGCTCGTTGACCCAATCACTATCGTAAGAGTCCACAGCATAAAGCTTAGTAAAGTAATCTCTAAATAACTCTACTATTGATTGTGGGTGAGTTTGTAGGGTCCCATTGGCATTTTTTAGGGGATGCAAATGTACATGTTGATATGGTTTCACTAATCTTGCCAACAACTTTCCGGCTTTGTTCCCATATCTAAAGAAGTGTGCTCTCTTGCGGTCAGTGAGCCACCTTTCCTTACCCTCCATATAATAATCAAAGTTGTGTTTGGCTAGGGGGGCGTGGCTAGCAGCGGCGCTGAGAGGACGCATCCCTGAACAGCTCCGTGCCGCTGTCCTTTATCCGCTGGCATCCTCGCTCATCGGAGGAATTTGGACACCCAACCCTACTCCCCAGACACTCCAGTCACCCTGGGCTCCAACTTAAGGCAAGTCCGGTCTTCGACGAGCCTGCAAGAGCGAAGATAAGATCTGGGCCTTCCCTGCGGCCTAAAGCCTCGGCCTCGATTTCCGGGGCCCACGCGTCCCGGACACGCTCCGCTCGCTCTCTCCGGCTCTATCGGCTAATACAAAGCCCTGGGGTGAAGACACCAACCCAGAGAGACTCCTGACCGAGTGCGGTCCACCATACATACCGGTGCAGCTGGAACGAATATCCTCAAACAACCCGGCTGAACCCGCCATTTTGTGAGTAAACTTACATCTCCTGCAAAACTCTCTTTGTGCGGTTCCAACCACTCTTTAATACAAGCGGGCTAGACGGTGCTCCACTTCTCCTCCAGACGAGTATACCAGCCCTCAGAAGGGCCTTCAATTTTCTTTGAGTTTTCTATACTTAATTTCATTATTTCCTGCACTATCCTTCTCATTACTCTTACTATCGTTTTATAATAAGCAACTAGACCTGCTTATTAGCCCTTATGTGATGTGAGGCCGCCCTACCTGCCCTATCTCTACACCACGATTTGTCTATATTGTCACAATGGTGAAATACGGCAATAGCAAGATGTGCTGTGGCTCTGACAAAGTGGGGGGAGTTAAAGGAGACATGGACAAATTCATGAAAAAACATACTTCAACTCCACAAAAACAAGCTGTACTTCCTAGAACACACTCACCTGCCAAAGCATTCGGAGCTTCTTCCAGGGAAGACTCAGGGGATGACCTGCTCAGTGACTCAGAACAACTGTCACAACCTGATCTTCCCCTCTCTAGAACATTTCTACAGAAAGCATTGGACAAAGCCCTTACAAAAGCACTACAACCCCTATCAGAAGACCTAAGCGACATCAAGCATGACTTAAAACTGCTAGGTCACAGAGTAGAATCTCTAGAACATTTCCAATCAACAATATGTGACCATACAATGGCTACTGCAGATAACTTCCAAAAGTGTCAGATGCACTTGAATACCCTGTTTGATTACATTGAAGACCAAGACAATCGAGGAAGGAGGAACAACCTTCGACTTAAGGGTATTCCTGAAACTGTTGCACAAGACTCTCTTCTCTCCACTGTACAAGAAATATTCCTGACAGTCTTGGGAGAAGACAATTCGGTTAAAATCGCCATTGAAAGAGTGCACAGATCGCTGAGACCAAAACCTAAACCACAAGAGCCCCCAAGAGATGTCATTTGCCGCCTAATGGACTTTAGGGTGAAGGAAGCAATCATGCGCCAACACAGAGAAGGTAGCACATACCTCATAGAAGATCAGGAGGTACATATTTTCCAAGACCTAGCCCCTCTCACCCTGAGGAAAAGAAGGGCACTTACACCAATCACGGAATCTCTCAGGTCTCGAAAGTTTTCCTACAAATGGCTCTTCCCATTCGGTTTACAAACCTCGTTTGAAGGCAACAGATATACAATACGGTCCAAGGAAGATGCACTCAAACTTCTGGATGCCTTAGGAATACCACAGACGGAATTGGAGGACTGGGCCCAAGTCAAAGATCTTTCGGACATGCCGTGTGTCCCCACTCCCTCCGCCTGGGAATCCGTTCAACAAGATAAATCTGCCAGAATGAGAAGACGCCCGGGGAAACTTACGCCAAAACGCCTGCGCACTGAAAATGCTTGATTTATTAGTAGCTACTACAAATTGTTTCTCTTTATGGTTAGCTATATACTAATGTTATCTATCTAGATTACATATTGCTCTCCGCAATACTAGGGGTTAAACTAATGAAACCCTTGTGACAAATATTATCTTTATGTTCATCTTAGTGATGTAGAGAGGGGTGTGATGATGTCAGTTGACAACTCACTTCTTCTGCTACCTTGATTTGAAGGTTATAACAGTATTTGAATTATTATGCTAATTATCTCTATGTTCCCAATTTTCCCATCCTTTCCCTCTGACTCTCCAACCCCCTCTTTCCCTCCACACAGTTATTTAGGTGGGTCCAGTGATCTAGAGATTCTACGCCAAGTGGGATTGTTCATGTTCGAGTTCCTAATGATGTCCATACTTAGCTACTATGGCTGACATTACTGTGATGTCGTACAACGTCCGTGGTATCAACTCTCCTGCTAAAAGAGGTCAGATTATGGCGTATATGAAAAAGGTACACATTGACATTTGTTTATTGCAGGAGACCCACTTTAAAAGAGGTCTTGCCCCCTCAATGAACAAATCTTATTTCTCACAGTGGTTCCAAAACTCATCACCTTCTGGGGCTTCTTGCGGAGTTAGCATAGGGGTTAGTAGAAACATCCCTTTTACTTCCATATCACAGTTGTCAGATGAAGAGGGGAGGTACATTTACATTAAAGGTTGTATAGCAAATCAAACTGTAACTCTAGGTAACATCTATGCCCCAAACTCAAATCAGGTACCCTGGTTAATTGACACGCTAAAGTCCTTTGTGGATTTTGCAGAGGGTCAGGAGGTTTTGGGAGGTGATTTTAATGTCGCCTTAGATCCCATTAGAGATTCCTCGACGGGACATTCATCCCTCTCCTTCAGAATACTAAGTAAACTTAAATATACAATGAACAATTTGGGCCTTAGAGACATTTGGAGATTTTACAATCCCCAAAGACAAGATTTCACTCACTTTTCTTCTCCACACCAGTCTTACAGGCGTCTGGACTACTTCCTCACAAAAATTGACACTCTCCAGAACTTCTCAGATCCTAAAATACTCACTCATATTTTCTCAGACCATTCCCCGATTACAGTACGGATGTGTATTAGCTCCTTACAGAAACAAAACCCCAATTGGAAACTCAACGATACCATTCTTAAAATTCCTTCACACTGTGAAAAACTGAGAGAAAAACTACTGGAATTCTTCCAGTTAAATGACTCACATGACATTTCTATCCCTATCTTGTGGGAATCCCATAAGGCTTTTTTTAGGGGTGAATTCATTTCCTTAGCTACCCACATTAAAAAAGCTCGCGACAAACAAGTTCGTGACCTCCTACAACAAATAGCTTCTCTAGAGAAAACTAAGAATAGATCCAAAGCACTGGCCAATACCCATTTACTCTCTTCATTACGATCTGAGTTAAAAGATATTCTGAATTTACAATTGGCAAAGGCTTATTTAGCTACCCAACACAAATTTTACGCCCATGGTGATAAACCATCAAAGTTCATGATAGCCCAAATCAAAGCACGTAAGAATAAATCATATATTCCAGTAATCCAGTCTCCCGACAATACTAAGCATTATACAACACCTGACATTTCTGCTGTTTTCCAGGATTTCTATTCAAAATTATATAATTTAAACGCAACTGATTCTCCAGCAGATAGGGCCAATAAACAAAGCTTAACTAAGCAATTTTTAGAGTCCATAGACCTTCCGCATATTACACAGTCACAAGCTGAGGATTTATGCAAACCTATTGCCCCAAGTGAAATTCTCAAAGTCCTTAAATCTGCACCTAAAAATAAATGCCCAGGGGCCGGATGGACTGACGCCATTTTACTACCTCACCTTTCAAGATGTCATTTTGCCATATATGACCAAACTATTTAATTCAGCATTAAATGGCACCCCCTTTTATCCCCAATCCCTCATGGCCCACATATCTATTATACCTAAGGAAGGAAAAGACCCCGCCCAATATGGCAGCTATAGGCCTATCTCCCTCTTGAACTCAGACCTTAAGATCTACGCCCTACTCCTTGCTAATAGACTCAAGCCATTACTTACAGAGCTGATTGATCCTGACCAAGCTGGTTTTATACCCTCAAGAGAGGGGAAGGACAATACATATAAGATGCTACAACTGATGTGTTTTGTCAAATCCAGGAATATCCCATCTGTGCTCCTTGGCACAGATGCGGAAAAAGCTTTTGATCGGGTAGACTGGTCATTTATGAGACAAGCTCTCTCAGTCTGTCAGATCCCGAGTCAATTCATAGATGCAATCTTTACAATGTATTCAGGACCAACAGCTCGAATTATGGTTAATGGTCTACTCTCGCATGCCTTTAACATTTTAAATGGTACAAGACAGGGGTGCCCCCTTTCCCCGCTTCTCTTTGTCCTCACGATTGAGACTTTTCTTCAAAAAGTCCGCTCATGTCCAGATATACAGGGTATACGTTGTGGAGGGAAGGAACATAAGGTGGCAGCTTTTGCGGACGACCTCCTTTTCATCCTGCGTGACCCGGCCCTCTCCTTGGCCTCTCTCCAACCTATTTTTACACTATTTGGCCTGATTTCCGGATTTAAAATCAACATGTCTAAATCTCAAATATTAAATATCTCACTTCCAACTAAAATAGCCTCTCAAATTCAGACCCAAACGCCATTTAATTGGTCGCTACCTACCTTGAAATATTTAGGTATTAATATCTCATCTTGCCTGACTGACCTCTTCAAAATTGAACTATATCCCCCTTCTAGATGACATAAAACACTCACTTCAAAAATGGGACCTGCCTTTCTCCTCATGGATCGGTAGGAAAAACATGATATCCAGCCTACTAGTTCCAAAACTGACATACTTGTTTCAAACTCTCCAACTCCCTATTTCAAAGAGATTAATCAAGCCCTTCTCTCCTTTATCTGGAGACAAAAAAGACCTTTGTATACCTTACTCTACCTTAACCAGATCTAGATCTCTGGGTGGCCTGGGTCTGCCAGACATTACGGCATACTATGATGCAGTCCAATTAAGCAGAGTAGTTAATTGGCTACGCCAACCTACACAAAAATACTGGGTCCAGATAGAGGAGGATCTCCTATCACATCCCCTTAGGCGTCTTGTCCTATGTGATCAACCCTTTAGCTTCCCGAAAAATCACCTGGATCTTTTCACCAAACCCACCTTACTCACCTGGCAAAAATATAATACTTTACATAATTTCATCTAAAAAAAAAATTCCCCTTTGCTACAAATTAGAGATCTAACGGATTTGTGCAAACCCAGCGCGGGGGCCTGGAATAAACCCATTAGCTTTCTTCTCCCAGAGGGCCTAATCCCAAATCTTGAGGAGGCCAGAGATATTCTCCAGCTCCCCACGCTCGATTTCCTATCTTACTCCAAACTACATCACTCTCTCAAGATCTATACTAAATCTCAGGTTGACACTACACCCCAGACAAGGTTTGAAACTATCATTCTTCAAAGCAGAGCACCCAAAAAACTACTATCTTTCTTTTTACCATGCGCTTTTGCAAACGAAAATTGACACCATATATAACTCCTCTTATGTTAAAGCTTGGGAAAGGGACTTGAACGTGTCTTTCACGGTCCAACAACTAAAACTCATTTTGTCAGCTCCTAAGACCTCATCCAGATGTATGAGGATTCAGGAGAACGGCTTTAAGGTTCTGACCAGGTGGCATATGACTCCGGAGAAAATTAACAAAATAGACTGTACTTATCCGGCCACATGTTGGAAGTGCGAATCAGACATAGGCAAATATTTCCACATGTGGTGGACTTGCAGCAAAGTCGTACCCTTCTGGTCGGAACTCTCATCTACAATTAACACTATCTGTAGCATTACATTGAGTAAATCACCGGAGATCTTTCTTTTATTACTTATACCAAATAAGTATCCTCTGCTCACTAGATTGCTCCTTCGTTCCCTGTTAACCTCAGCTAGGTTATTACTAGCAGCATCATGGAAGTCACAAGTTTCACCCTCAATTAACAGGTGGATAGCCAAAGTAGATCAAATTCACAGATTGCAAGAGATCTCATATTGGGAATTTAGAAACCATAAGAGATTTGAGGCAATCTGGCAACCATGGGTTACATATAAGAAACACAGAGCAGATGTGAACAGCCATTAGTTGCTCTCTCAGTAGTGCTTTTCTCCTTACGACACCACCGTTGTACACTCACCTTAGTTCCTGGACTTCGATCTGTTAAGAGTTCTCAAAACCCACAAGATTCCACCCTACTCGTATCTTACTCTAGATTACACTAAAATTTCTTTCCCCCACCCTCTTTTACCCTCGCTTCCCCCCCTCCCCTACCCCATTTGATTATGTTCATTTTTGTTTATGTGTGAAATTTAAAGCTATCTGGCCTGATACATAGTAGCGAATATCACCTCCCAGTAGCCAGCCAAGCCTAGGCCAGGTTGTTATTGTTTCTATTTGAAAATAACATTGAAAATGATGAAACCGACATATGCATGTGTGACTGAATCGGGACACCGTTATAGATCTTAGATTCACTTTCACATATCAGTAATGCATCATTTGTTCCATTGTGCATTTAATGTACCCTTGAGATCTGTTACTATACTTAACGTCCTGCGAGACGTACTAGTTGTTATCTTATGATGCCTTGTTGGTATTATTATGTTCATTATTTGATTCATGTCACTCTGCTCCACCTAATAAAAAGACAATTTGAAAGAAAGTTGTGTTTGGCTGTTACCCACTAAATTTTATTGAATTCCGTGGGATCATTCATATATGATGTGTAGGCCTCACATACCACTGAGACTGCCTCATCATATTTTTTTTGCATTTCTTTCCGTTTTCCTACAGTATAAGCTATTATACGTCCTCTCAAGACTGCTTTCGCAGTTTCCCAAAATAGTTCCAGGTTCTGCTTATGGATCTCATTGTCTTGTGAATATTCCCACCACCATCCCCTAAGCTTATCAATAAAATCCTGATCAGATGCTATATGCCCTCTCACCATGCGAGAAGTGTGAGTATTCTCTCTCAATCGGATGATGGTTTCTCCATACATCTACTAATCGCGTGGTGGCCAAAAAAGGGCTTAAAGGGAATCTGTCACCTCATTTTCACCTATATCACTAACAGCACTGCCCCACAGAAGATTGTCTGAGATGTGTATGCAATCGTCTGTGGGGTACTGCTGTTAGCCATATAGGTGAAAATGAGGTGACAGACTCCCTTTAATGTTTGTTGTCCCACAGGATTTAATTTACTCTTGGACCCTTGGGAGCGTCTATCTTCCATCTCATTATGAACCCTATTAAAATCCCCTGCCACTATTATCTGGCGTCCTCCTTCTTGGAGTACCTGAGACTCTAGATTACTATAAAAACCTTTTTGGGATTGATTTGGAGAATATATGTTATATAGAACAAGGGGTCCTGATGGCAAATTCAAATCTATCCTCATCATCCTGCCTTCTGTATCTACATTTACGGTTTTGACCTCACATTGTAGCCTCTTATGTAAGAGTAGTATTACTCCTGCCTTCCTCCCTTTTGAAGAGGAGCCCATACCTGTCCCACCCATTGTTTCTTGAGTCTCCAGAAGTCTTGTTCCTCCAGATGCGTCTCCTGCAGGAGCGCTATATCCGCCCGAAGTTTTTTAAGATGTCTCAGGATCATCAGACGTTTATGTTGTGAACGTAAACCTTTAACATTCCAGGTGACTATCTTCATGTTAAACCGTCTACCCAGAACCCCGCAGGAGACACATCCGGATAGAGAAGGCCTCCTCTCCCCACCTGCCCTCTGACTATACGGAGTAAAAACAAATAACCCAACCCAACCCCCATCCCCCTTCCCTCCCACCCCAACACTTCTGCTTGTTATGTCCTCCCGAATATCAGGTCCTAATTTACACGCCTTACCATTTTGTACCCATATTCTTTACTCCCCTCCAACTCGAATTATCATCCCCCAGACTATAAAAGAAAGTCATTTATATTACTGTAATACACAGTAACGGTCTCACATGTCCCGACGGGAAACCTCATCAGCGTTAGTCCCATTCTATTCTGTGATCTTGGGAGTCTCCCTCGACTGCTTGGTTGAAAGAAGATCTCGGCTGTCCTCGTCTCATAACTTCTGATCCTCGATGTCCTCTTCCACGGGGGCTACCCCTGTGCGGTGGACTTGACTGGAAAGAGGGAAGTTCTCCGTCCATCTCTAAAGTTTCCATAGCCTCTTTTGGTGAGAGAAATGTCTCTGTGTAGCCGTCCGCTCTAAACACTCGCAGCGTTGCAGGGTATATTAAGGCAAATTTCGTTTTTTTTCTAACCAGCATGGAGCAGACAGTAGAAAAAGCTCTTCTGTGTTTTGCAACTTCTACAGAATAATCGCTGAAAAGAAGTACATTATGCCCCCGTATCTTCAATGGTTGGGCACTACGCCTATACTTGTTAAGGATCGCCTCCTTTGCTGTGTAGTTTAGATACTTCACAATGGTGGCCCTTGGTCGCGGGTTATTTTCCCCCTGGTCATCAGTTCGCGGAGGCCCTATCCTGTGCGCTCTTTCCACCGTAAATGTGCCACTTAGCCCCAGGGCCTGAGGAATTTCTACCGCACATATTTGGGACAACTGGTTATAAACTATTGATTCTGGCAGTCCCACAATCCTTAGATTGCTCCTTCTAGAGCGATTTTTCAGATCTTCTACCTTTTCTTTTAGGGCTCGGTTACTGCAGAGTACCTCACGTACCTGGGTGTGGGCTTTTTCTAGCTCTTCTTCTATAAGATTTACCCTGTGTTCCAAGTCGTTGATGCGCGTGGCGTGTTGCGGAAGTCTTATATATATTTTTTTCCAGTGTGTTGAAATATTATAGGAGTTTTCCTGTTTCCTGATGTACAGTAGTTGGAAAACCAATAAAAGTTTAACTAGTATTTAGCTTGCAAAATCGTTGGGGAATTTCCAAGCCTTTTCCATCTCTTCGACCCCTGGTAAAACACGTTATATAGAATCAAGCAATTTTTTATACAGTTTGAGGAATGTTGTTGAGGGAAGCTTGCAGAAAAGGAGACACTTTTCTTACCAGATTCCCAAAATAGGTTGTCAATCATTCTGTTCAGTAACCTACATAGCTGACCGTATGACAGTTACTGTAGAAAGAAGAGATCCTGCAAGAATGAAAAAGGGAGAATTTGAATATCCAATATGTGATTTATTTATAAGGGATGGTCTGAGAGGGTAGTGTTCAGTGAGAACTAAGGTGATTGGGCAATAGGTTTCCTTGACAGGTATAAAACAAGGGAAATTCCATTTGATATCCTTGTGTCAACTGCCAGACCCTCAAGGCACCCTTTTTTATGTTTCTTGTGATTTGGTGATAAAGTAGGAAATAGCCAACAATAAAAGAAGGAAAAGACTATGTTGCCCCGGGAGAATCTTTTCCAGATCTATGTGGGGAGCGTATTTTAAAACCAGTTATAACCAATATAAACCAGTTATAACGAATGAGATAAGTGATCCTAGCTCTGAAGTAAGATTTTGTAATATTTATGAATGTCATATAAAGCAAAACTCCTATCCCAGCCTCCCAATATTAATTTGCATGTATTGTTTTGTAGGTCAACCTAGGCTGTTTGCTGTTCTAAAGGAATTTTATAAAGTTATAAAGTTATGACAAAATTTGAAGAAAAACTGGGGTACGTGCAGGGGCAGATTAAGTGGCTCATTGACTCCTGTAGAGCCTATATCTCCCAATCATGCCTATTACATGCCTACAACCTCCAGTAGTTACAAAAAAATAAATATATTATCACCTTGGTTCCGCCCTCTGCGATGCAGGCCTGTGTAGCAAGTTCCCAGAATTTGCTGTCGTGATTACACCATTGCACCGGCTACATTGTGATGCAGACAGTTCCAATGACATCATTGAGCTTGTCTATACCACTCTATGGCTTCAAAGGCTTCAGGCCTAGAATCTTGAAGCCTATGAGAGTAAACAGCAGGAATAGAAGCCATGGACTCCCATTCCCCAGTAGAGTATTCAAATGCAGGCTACTGGGCAAAACAACCAAGGCCCAAGCCCCAGATCTTTTCCCTAGAATATGGGCATTTTGGGGTGACCACAGGGCCCTCAGCAGCATCAGACCCAGGGTGGCCACCACAAACAACCCTATTGTAATCTGCCATTGGGTAGGTGGATTATAACATTCTGTATCATGTAGAGGAGTCTGGATAGGATATAAGTTTTCAATATGATTTCTGCCCCATCCAGGAAGTGAATTGTTGAAAAAAGCTGTCTAGTAGACGGCCAATTGAAGGAGGTTTTTGCTTTAAGTGATCTCAGAATGTTTTGTGCCGTAGATAGGGATTCTGGCTCGCTTAGATTGATTCCATAATTGGATATTTTCGCTGAATGTGTTAAGGATTGTAACTGTCACACAGTTCTTTGTCTTAACTGTCTTTTGACATTGAGATGTAAGTTTCAAGAACCTGATAGGAGAAGGGATTGCCAGATATGTTGTGATTACATACATCAAGAAAATGGGGGGCTGAAATGTTTTGTAATATGTTATTGGGATGCAGTTGGGTCCCAGACTTTTACCGTTCAATATGGAAGAGAGTAGACTTAAGATCTTTTTGGAGGGTAAAGGGAGACAGCATTCTTTCTTGTGCCACCTTGAGGGAGTTTGGAGGGTTTGATAGTGTCAGAGAAGTTGTTTATCCATTCCAATTTAAGTACGTTGTTAAGTTGCTTTGCCTAGATTTGTCAGATGTGTTTTACTTTTTACTGTTGGCAGAGGAGAGACTGGAAGTAGGTGAAAGACACTGATAAGATGACAACACTAGCTTTGCTTATAATATTTAACATTAATTACAAATCCTTGGGAAACAGAGCCATTCAAAATGACACAGGATAGCTGCATTATATAATAGTGACAGATACCCAAGGAGGAGGAGTTCTACCATCTCCGGATTAAAAAAAACAGTAAAGCAGCCCATATTTACACTTTCCTGCCACTAATTGTATGTGGGAGAAGGCTACAAGTGGCAGGCCATGTAGTCCTCTGGTCTGGAATATCTTTGTGTAGTGTACAGAGCTAGACCACATTCCCCATAGGAAACAGGTCAAGAGATGGCTCACTGCCATTATAAAAGGTGAGTGATTGTCAGTCAAATCTTGTTGCTGCAGGGGATGGTGCTTGACCTCAGTAAGCCCAGCTAATAATCAGCCATCTATATGAGACTTCAATAAGAGAGGTTGCAATGATAGAGGTCAAATAGTCTGCACTAGGAAGTACACCTTTGGGAGCTGCAGATGCCTCCATACCCTTACAATGTCATTCAAATAATATCAGCAGAGGGTAAGAACTACAGTATATTGTTTTAGAGGTGATGTGTTTAAGAGTTGTATTATATTGCAATTCTGTGATAATGGATTGAGCACTTGTAGTGTGTGTCCTCCTCATTCAGCGTCCAGGCCACCAATATAAAATCACTTTTCAATGCAAATTAGGTGGTCATTTCAAAGAGGTTTCACTGTAGTAAAAATGTTGCAAAGTTACAGTATAAAAGTGCAAAGAACTTTATGAATGATGATACAGAAAAGCCATGAATGCCATTAGATCTTTTGAACTATAAAGAATTTGGTATTTCATGTATCACAGTACCATGTAGATTGTCATGCTGCACAGGAAGCTGCTGTACAAGACGTGCAAACTACATTATAGTTCGCACCATGGTGACCCATTAATCATGGCAAGTAATTTCTGGATGATCATAATGTGACTATTGTTGTTAACTAAGAATAAAGATTGACCCATCCAACATTAATCGTTTATTATGGCTTTTAGTATGGAGATGTAATAGGACTTCCATACTGTGGATATTCATGAGTCCTCTGTTGTACTGTCATAAGCAACTGAAACACAGTCCTTACTAGAGATGAGCGAATCGAAGTTGACAAAGTGGAATTCGTTACGAATTTCATGGAAAATTCTATTCACAACAAATGCGAATTTCCTGGCGATTCGTAGTAACAATTTTTTTTTTCCTAAAATGGCCGCAAGTGTTGGGGCAAACCCTCTTCTCTATGATTGCCGAGGTCCTAATTTAATGAAGATGAGCGCTCAGAGAATTGACACATGCACCTTGGATGAATCAGATTCTCTCCTTCATTCTGGTTTATTTTACATACATATACATCTTATAACACTACAGATAATCATAGACAAATCTGGCCCACCACCAAGGGGGTGGAAATCAAAACTAATGATTTGATTGGTTATTCATAAAAGGTAATATTTCCGCTCTATACTAACAAGGTTCTACTAGTTAGAAGGTTTCTTATCTCAGAGCTGACATTCTTCAGCTGTAAATCGTGAAACTACCAGAATAAGAGAAAACAAAACATAACTCTCCTGAACATCAAACTCTGATAAGAAGGATGAGAAAATGAGGGGGAGCGAGACAGTGAGTGAGCTGCTTACTTCGGCCTTGTAACTATCTTATACACACAAAACTCCCCACATCCTCACAGCTGCTCAGTAATTTTCCACATATGCACAAGATGGAGGACATAGTGTATACAAAATGGATTCTCATCCCTCACAATTCCCCCATTTTGAGATATCTTGGAACTGACATCCTAACCCAGAGGTACTTCAGTTGGGATAGGCCCAACCGCCAGCCAGAGGCCAGATTCCCTCCCAGGTTTCGATGCAGTTCCCAAGACTTCTCAATAATCCTGGTACTTTCTCCTTGTGGTACAGAACCTGTTGGCGCACATAAACATAAGCTTAATCACAACATATACTACTATTATAATCAACACTACTTGTATTGTTCGTATAATTCCCACCAACCACCCACCGACAGATCTGAACCAGTTAGTGGAATTTAGAAATGAGAAAGTGTCTCCTCATCATGAATAAGTTCTTTAAAAGTCAGAGGGATTGCTAGATAAGGCACAGTTTTTGAACCCACAGGACTGTGAGCAAAGATCCAACAGCACCTGGTGATTGTCAGTGCATTGTCCCAATCATCCTTCCGTTGTTGGTACAGGGCCGTTGTTCCCAGGATTAGGGCGGCCATCAGCATGAGGAGCCTCATCCTTGGGCATCGGAACTTTCTTGCATTGAGAAGCGTGTATCCAGCCCTCAGCGTTTACTGCTGTATGAGTAGTCAGCAGGACTTGGAAAGGACCATCAAATCTGGGATCCAGGCCTTTCCTCACATGTCTGTTTATCACCACCAGTCTCCTGGTTGCAGACTGTGTGTTCCTTCTACTGAATCTGGAAGGGAAGCAAACACTTGTTTATGGGAGTTTTCAAGCCTCTTTGTGAGGGCCACACATAGCTTGTTAGGCTATCATTGTTCATTTACAACCAGTTGTGGAAAATACAATCCTAATCTGGGGAACCCCTGTCTGATTCAATAACTTCAGGGACACCATACCTGCACACCAGTTCACTGACCAGCTTCTCTGCTGTGTTCTTTGCATTTGCCTTTGTTACTGGGAAGGCTTCCAGCCACCCTGAAAAGAGATCAAACACACACAAGGACAAGCTCATATACTCCTACCTTAGGCAGTTGTATATAGTCTATCTGCAGTCTCTGGAACAGGTAAAGTGACCTGGGGGTGTGCTTGCTTGGAGTCTTCACCACTTGACCGGGATTGTTCAGTGCACAGACCATACATCCTTGTACAAACCGAGCGGCTACTGTAGAAAATCCTGGAGCAATCCACCCTGCGTTAACCACACTTACCATGGCACCTTCTGATAAATGAGTGGGCCCATGGGCCTCCTGAGCCATAGCTGGGTACAGAGGGCGTGGTCAACAAATGTCCTCGTTTCTCCAAATTCCATGTTTGGCCCCTTGTTCTCTGAAATGTACTTACTGAAATGTCCTCAGGTCTCAAGGCTCTCACCGGGGTGGCGTCAGCATTTAGTGGCTGGAGTGCAGCTTGTTTGGCCGCCTTGTCTGCTCGATCATTGCCTTTTGTTTCCACCGTGGTAAATCTTGTATGAGCCTTTACCTTAATAATAGCAATCTCCTCTGGTAACAACAGAGAGTTCATAAGTTCTAGTACAGAGTCTTTATTTTTAATGGCTGGCCTGCTGATGTTAGAAAGTCTCTAGCCCGCCATATGGGTCCATAGTCACGTGCAATACCAAAAGCATACCTTGAGTTCGTGTAGATGTTCACCTTCTTCCCCTTGGCCATTTTACATGCCTCAGTGAGTGCCTTCAGCTCCACCTCTTGTGCCAACATGTGAGGTGGCAGTGGTTCAGCTGTCCTTACCTCATGCTGTGTGACCACTGCATATCCAGTGTGGAACCGGCCGTCCTCTTCCATGAACCTGCTGCCATCTACAAAATACTCAAAATCAGGGTTATCAAGGGGGTTTTCATGTACATGATTAAATCCTGACGTTTCTTGTTGCATCAATTGAACACAGTCATAGGGATCATGTTCCATCATGTCATTTAGGAGGCTGCCTGTACCTTTTCTGCCCATTTCCCCCATTTCTGAATCTGTGATTGGTAGCAGAGTAGCAGGATTCAGAGTAGCACACCTTTTGAAAGAAATGTTAGCAGGCATGAGAAGTGTACACTGGAGTCTAAGTTGCCTGGCCATAGAAATATGCTTAGGTTGGACTTGAGTCAGGATGCCCTAAATGTCATGAGGTGTTTGTACAGTCACCGGGTAGTCTAATACAATGTCAGAAGCTTTTTCTATCATTGCCTGCACTGCCGCTACTGCCCTGACACAGGAGGGGGCGCCTCTGGCAACAGGATCTAATCTGACTGAAAAGTACGCCACTGGGCGTTGGCGGTCACCATGTTTCTGAGTCAGCACAGCCGTGCTGTGACCCTGCATTTCTGAGCAAAACAACTGAAATTCCTCATCATATTTTGGAATACCCAGGGCCGGGACTGAGGTTATTCTCAGCTTCAATGTATAAGAATTATTCACTGCCCATTCTGTCAGGTAAAATGGGTCAGATGACAGACAATCATACAGAGGCTGCATTAACATGGAGGCATGCCTGATCCAGGGGCGACAGTGTAACACCAGCCCCAAAAACACCCTCAGGCTCTGTGCTCCTTTGGGCACTTGTATTTTCTCCACTGCCTGCTTCCTCTCTGGGGTTAAGTGACGGGCTCCGTGGGAGAGACAGTGTCCTAAAAATACAACCTTGTTTTTACAAAACTGCAGCTTCTGCCTTGAGGCCTTACATCCGTTCTGATGTAGGAAAATTAAAAGAGATATAGTTGCTTCACAGCAAGTCTCATTGTCTTCAGCACACAGAAGCAAACCATCCACGTATTGTAATAGGACCACTGAGCCAGGCGGTGCCCAGCCTGTAAGGACAGATTGCAGAGCCTGTGTATACCTGGTCGGTGGAGTTCTGAGCCCCCTGCGCAGGGCAGTCCAGGTATACTGGTTACCCTTAAATGTAAAGGCAAACAGATACTGAGAGTCAGGGTGCAGCGGGACACTGAAGAAGGCATTTGCCAGATCTATCACTGTGAAACATGTAGCAGTGGATGGAACTTGTGACAGTAAGGTATGTGGGTTTGGCACAATTGGAGTTTGTAAAACTGTCACCTTGTTAACTTCTCTAAGATCATGAACCATCCTGTAACTGACAGGCTGTCCCTTAACTGGTTTCTTCTTTATTGGGAACAGCGGAATATTAGCCGGAGATACTGTTTTTACCAATACACCGGCTTGAAGGAAATCATCAATTTGACTGGCCACTGCTATCTCCTGGGCATGACTGAGGGGGTACTGCTTCACTTGAGGGGGCTGACATCCTGGCTTAAGATGCACTATAGCCGGAGACACAGGGAGTCTTTCAATGTCTGTGTTAGATTTTGCCCACAAATCCTCCGGTACCATCTCAAGAACAGCCTGGTCTACAAGGGTTAATTCTGATGGCTTAGTCTCAGGCAGGGCCAGTGTCGCTATTAAGGGACACAATACTTTTTCTGAAGCCCTAAAATCTTCACGGGTCGTGCCTTCAGGGTCAAAGTGTATGTGGGCTCCCAGTGCTTGTAAAACATCAGTCCCTAAAAGAGGTTCTGGCAGGTTTTCTTTAACTAACAATTGGGTAACAACCGTACTGTCTTTTATCTTTAGTTTTACTGGCTCAGATTCACGGACAAAAACTGTTTCCCCTGTAAATCCCCCAGCTGGTACAAGCCAAGGGGTTAACTGATGTGGCCGCAAGAAACTCTGGTCTACTACTGTTTTGGCTGCCCCCGTGTCAACCAGGAATGGTACTGCCTTTCTGTTGCCTATGGATACGGGGTACATGAAGTTGAGGGCCCTTTTTTTCAGTTTTTGCAAGCCGTA